>JARWCS010365890.1:0-10451 GCA_034783895.1 Geukensia demissa | reverse complement strand
GTCCAATATTAAAACAAGTAAAATCGTGTCGGTCATGATAAATTTCCGATAATCACTTATAAATTTTGTCCAAGAAAGCTCAAAACAATTCATTATTTCCTGAAAGAGTCATATTTTTCACAAAACATAAAGTCTAATTCTTGATAAAAAAAAATTTTTTTGAAGACCATGTTACTGGTGAGAAATTCGAAGAAAAAGATTTGAATGGACCATGGTTTTTACTCCAGGTTTTTTTTTTAAATTATGTTTCACTGAGCTGAGTCTCTCACTTTTCATCAAATTAAGAAAAATCCTTTCGTGGAATCTTCATAATTCTTATAAAAAGCATCAGAGAAAATGTTCCGGTAACTTTTGTTTATTTCGAAATTTTTATACATATTCTTAGTTTTTCTCCACTCATATGGAAAGTTGGAAAATTTTGTCGTTTTCCATTATAACAATATTTGCGGGCAGGGTTTGTGAATTTTAGAAAATGAAAAATATTTTGATTGAATTTTTATCTATTGGCATATATGTATGCGTAGTGCCAGAAAAATAAGCTTTGCGAAACCAGAAATGCAAGAATTTAGACGTCGTCGGAACTTAAATTTTTCACAAAAATCAGCAATTTTCACATGGGCACAGGACAAACAACGACACCTGAGATACTTCGAACACCAAACTCTATTGCCGCTAAGATATTTAAATCTCATTCTAAATTTCCTTTTCGGATTGTGTTATTGCTTTAAGAAATAATTGCCAAAACATGAGAGACTCAGTTCAGTGAAACGTACTTTAGTTCAAATTATGTTTATAGTACGAATCAGTTTGTTTTTAGAGAACTCTGGAATCCTCTGCAAATCTTCATTGGTGTCTGTAATTTTGGAGATTTACATGTTGGAGATATGGATGGGTAAATGTTATCATTATTTCATTTCTTTAATCATCACGTATATTTGTTTGAACTAGACCAAACGGCGAAAAGATTTCACTGTAATGAAACAATTTAAACTTTCAAATGATTCAAGCACTTGCTGTATTTTTTATTTGAATACAGCTCGGAGTGCGTCAGTATAAATGAAAAATAGGGAATTCATACGGCGGGTGTATTTGGTGTCTTCAAGGAGAGGCAATCAGCTTACTTGTTATGACCACATTAGTCAACCCCTTTGCTGTAGGGTTTTTATTGTTAATATGTTGTTCGTTAATGGATAGAACTAGATAACTGTAGTTGTGGTTGTTTGTATTTCCATGTTTAATAACTGATTTTTTTTCTGATTGACATGTAATCATCTACTTGTAATGTGCAGTCGTCACAGATGAGTTTTGGTAATCCTAAAAATATTGGAAAAATAAATGAGTTGAACAATATACTGAAATAAAATGCGTTAAAACCAAAAAACAAAAACTTGAATATCATGTGTAAAAATGCAAAATTACCAATGTTGAATAAATATGGGAAATTTGGGGTATGCTATATGTACATTTCAAGTAGTAACCTTTCACCAGAGGCATTCGAACCAAAACATAGGAAGTCAAAGATCCAAACAGAACAAAAGAAGCACTAAAATCCAAACAAATCGAAATGGTAAGCCAAATCAGACGTAAGGGACTACTACTAAGTGTTATTTACGTATTTTCAGTGCTTTAGACTTTAAGCAAATGCACCAAATAACATTAAACCCTAATAGTTTTTACATTTGGAATAAAAAATGTAACAAAGTCTTTTCCTTTAAATGTTCAACTGGACGAACTTTTGTTCAGGTTACTTTATTTAAATATTAATTTGCTAACTATTTATGTCGAGTTCCTTAGCACTTCTGTTTGTTTTTAACCTGATGTGTCTTGCTCTTATTCACATGTAATATTGACCTCTGTCCGTTGATTCATTTCATTTGACGCGTCCTCATTTTCTGCCATAAAAAGGGATTTGTAATGGTTCTTTCTGACACCATAAAGCTCGCGATTCCTATTGTCGTGCATATCAAACCTGTAAGATCACTTATAATATCAATTTCCGACCTGTGCATGAAATTGCATTCCCATTTAAAGGTAAATAATCTGTAAGTAGGATTGCTAGACTGACTTGTTTTGGATCAATTTAATAATCATCTCAAACAAGTAATAGCTTTTCTAAAAAACTAACCGCAGTATAAAGGATTTTTCGGAACTATCTCCGCATCTCAGAAAATGTGGTGTGTTTAATCGTGTTCGCAGAAGTTGGATGGTTCGATTTCCTGTCGGTTCAAACCAAAAACATTACATGCATTAGAACTGGTACTTACTGCTTCTCCACAAAAAAGCGACATTTCAATGCACAAGAAAAATCAATGTGTCCAGGTAAGGCGGCATGTCTTCCTGTAGACGGTTGTCTTTACAAGTGAAGGCATAACGTTTAGAAGGATTCATTTGCATCATCATCATCATGTAAAGGCATTAACTTCTGATTCATACAACTGTTTTTAGGGACGAGATATTACATTTTGTACCAGGTGTCATCTAGTAGTTCTTACTAACCTCAGAAAATCCATATGTTTTTCTGTCATATTTTATCAATGTTACATTTATATTTGATTATTATATAATGATTATGAAATGTCCCGTGTAAAAGTGTTTCAGTAGTTTACAATCTAATACATATAGTCTTAATCAAACATACCCTATATTCTAAGGGAAAAGATTCTTGTTCTGCACCTTTTTTCTTCTTTTCTCAAGGGTGGAAATAATAAGATCGTGGTAGTCGCTTTTATTGATTTAATTTATTTCTTTAGAAAACGCGAGAGAAGACAAAACTGACAAGTCGGAAGACATGGCAACCGCCGTCCGACTGAGAGCATTTGCTTTGTAGGACTTTAGTATGTTAAACTTTCACCACCACCTCATACGGCAATTTCGAGAAGAAGAACAAGACGAAAACTTCACAAACCTTACACACAAAAAAGCTAAAAATGAAATTAAATATTTAAGCAATGTAGACCCACCAAAAAAAACGGGGAGGAAGTCAGGTGGTCTGGCAGGGTAAGCAGTTTCTACTTCTTTAAAGACAGCCGCAGCATTTATTTTTTACGACATTCCAATGTATGAGTAAAGGCTATTGTATTATTGTGTAAATATCGGGTTTACAATTGCAACGTTAAGGTGAACAGTTAGATAAGATGTTGTATCGCCACACTATATGAAAGATCTGTCTTCATATAGAAAAGGATATTCCATATCGTCAAACAAGATTGTGGTGTCGAACGTAAAATTACTGTGATAACTTCAACCATGGAACATCGTATCCCTTTTTTAGCAGTTTTTATGTCAACGACCGAGCCCTGTGATGAAAATCGCTGTTTGACACATATTTCTACCTGTCTTTAATTCCAAGCACGTTTGAGTAGATGAGGTCAAGATAACTATTAGATAAAATACGACCAGAGAGGTCGAATTTCAGCAAACGTTTTTCATGTGTTATATAAAAGCATGTTCATCGTTCTTCACCAATACGTTTTGTACAAAAGAAGGGTTTCTGCATACAAATAACATCCACCGTCAAGCAGACCGTATATATTACGGATTCAAGACTTTTACTAAAATAAATAAATATGCTTAACAATAGAATCTTAATTTACTGAATGCAATATAGATTTTGGTGGAAGCTCGCCAGACTAGGATGTTGGTAATATTTGGAGAACTGTCCACAATCCAGTTGTTGTACTTAATATGTTCATTCTGTTATTGTTAAGATCAACAAAATTCATTATGGTGGTCTTTAGGTTGTCACATTTTGTAAAAAAAATCAAACTTCTTTATTTCAAATTAAAATATGAGCCTCGTCAGATAGAAATCAGCCTTATACATTGTTAGTGTATGTAGTTGGTACACTTATATAAGGCACAAAAAGACATTAAGTTGAAGTCCTTTTTGACAAGTGGGTTTTTTTATAATAGTATTAATATTCCTAAAAGTTTGTTCTTGGGACGCAAAGATATTGTAGACATATATAACTACAAATTTTGACACAAAAAATAAGGACTGTTGCTCATATGTTTTGTATATAAATGTGTCAAATTATATTGATATACAACCGCCTTATGTATACAGGTTTTACCTTTGGTGACGAGATAAAAGTGGACGTTCGGATCCAATGAAATTAGTTAAACCTTGCAGCATGTTCCATGCGGTTGTCTTAAGTGAAAACTTGTGTCCATTGTATTGTCTTCGAGTTACTTTTATGTATTATTTCAGTTTAATTGTTATATTTATCAACATTTGATATTTCGTCTTTCTGTTAACATTTTGACACCTGGGATTCAATCGGTGTTATTTAGAGCTGGTCTGCAGGTTTGGTTTTCTGTAATTTGTGATGAAAGAAATAAATATATGTCTGTGCGACTTCGTCTTGGGTGAAATATATATTTTTCTTCGTGTGGTAATCTATCGTTACACCCTTAACTAAAGACAGTATGTTTCTAATGAAAGACCATAGAAAAGCTACCTTACTTTGTGGCCATTGTGTAAAGCAACCCTGCAATATCTGGGGGAAAACCCCGGTGGCATATTTCGTACTCCATTAAAACAAGCACGTCGTCTAATGAAAATAGTGAACTCGTCCGATCTGAGTTTCAATTCACAAAAATGCTGAACAATTTACTACTAACAAATTTTGCGGAAATAGCTAGATACAATAAGCATAGCTGTCAACTCTAAATTCAGACTTACATTACTAACTGAGAACGAAAATCTGTGATAGGAAAATTCGATTCGTAGAAACAGTACATGGATTGCAGACTTATGATGACACGTGGAATCTAGAACATTTACCCTTGAATTGTGGATATATTATGTATTTCGACCATCAGCCCTCCTACAATATCATACCGATTGTGTCTAATCGCATGATTTGACTACCAAATGACACGTGCCACCTGTGAAGCAGAAGCTGTTTACCTTCCAGAAAAACAAGAACTCGTGTTAGTTTTTTGTGTAGACTTTTTGTTGGCCATGGTCTTGTCAGTCTTCTGAATTAACGATTTTCATCTGCCTGTATGATATCTTCGAATTCAATTTTTCAAAGCCGGTTGAAAACGACCACATCCCATGAAAAACAAATATGCAAGATCATTATCAAACACGTGACAGAAAACCTACCAAGAGACTGATAACCAAAACGTAATAACATGAATAATGTGACTTGGACTTATTATAATGACCCTCGTATCAGACAGAAATCTTGAACTATTTATAAATACAAGGTTTGCGTATGGATAAATTATGAACATTCTCTATCTTTCTATCTTTATTCTTGGTTAAGGTTACAATCAATGATCAATAAAATGTGTATCCAATTCAAAAGTGACATCTTGATTTAGCATTCTTTGTTTTACATCTGATAAACCAATTAGAATTGTATGGTCTAACTTAAAAATCTTTGTTTTATAATACTTCACATTAATAATATTCCAATCTTTGGATATTCCAATCTTTTATTATTCATTTTAGTACAATGATTTCAGATCATGTAATTAATAAATTCATTGCGATGGGATTCTCTGTTCTACTCCTTTTGTGCCTCTGTTTTCATATGGTTTTGAGTCAACAATATTTCCATTCCTAACATAAATCCCTATGACCATATAACGTTGATATAATGGCACATCTTCATATTTTTTATCTACGGTTTGTCCATAACACTAAATTATAACATCACTGGAGACCAAACTTTACCACTGGACTATTTTGTAGACAACTTGAGGCAACTTCAGTTGTATTTTGCAAGTCACGTTGTGTAAACTTGATCATCAATGGAAGGTCACTGACAACTAATGTAACATATGATATCTTTTCATCTATGCTTCTTAAAGTTTCTGGACCAGAAAGACTCAACCGAAAGTTTTGTATAATCTGAAATTGCAGAATATGTGTTGTAGTAAATCTAACATCAACCTACAGGAGAGTACATAGATATAAACAAATGTTATAAATTTAAGAATATCTCTTGCGATTAGAATGCATTTTGACTGAAGAACACAAGTTACAACAACAAACGTTGTTACTGATGTCCTAGTGTTCCAAGTCTACTCCAAGAAGTAGTCACATCATTTGTTCCAACGTTGACGACACCACCCTAAGATACTTTTTGTGTTCCAAATAAACAATGAACTCCCCAACAAGATATTTGCTTCAGTACTTATGACGACCTAGGACTATTTGCATTACATTGAGGAACAGAGATAACATTCTTTACTGAAGATATAGTGCTTCACCTATCACGTCATGTTATATACCATTTCCTGTTTACAGACTTTGAATGGATAAGTTTGATGGCCTTCATTTCACTACTGCGTTTATTATCAATAACGATATGAGGGTTAACAACAAAAAAAAAAGGAAAACACGAAAAATTATCCTTTAAACTTAAGGCATACATTATGTCTTTTATAACACCTTAATATCTAATGAAAAGAGATGTTTTACTGTTGTCGATAAGACAGCCATTCAAAAAGTATAAATTACAAACAACTACATGTTTCCTTATGGCCTTTAATAATGGACATAAAAATACACCTTATATCAAGCTGTAAAAGACCCAAAAATAAAATCTGATATTCAAATGTAACAATTACCGACCAAAAAATTATACAACGTAAGTGAAAATAACGACATTCACTGGATAACACGTTCCTAGTTTGTCACATGAATATTGATTGAATAGTTGAATGGTGCTTAACGTCCAGTGGCAAGTAGTTCATGCATATTCAGGACGAAAGCATGTTAATGATGAGTGATGATGAAGCATTTTAATGATGAGTGATGATGAATGAACCCTGCTTTGTACTAGACCGATACGCTGAGCCGGATTTTTAACGTGCTAGCTCACGAAAGCAACAGTCCGCAGGAAGACATGCCACCCAGACACATTATTCTGACGCTGGGCCTACCGGATTTTGCTCTTACTCCTTAACGCTGCGTGCTTAGAGGAGAAGCAGCAAATACTAATTTTAATGTCTTTGGTTTGACCCGGTCGGGTCACATATTACTGTATCCGATCACTTATACGACGTGAGCTCGAGCCTGACTTTGTATCATACAAAAACGAGAATCGCACGTGATGTTTGTCAGTTACCTGCCCAAGGTCGGTGGTTCACTCCGGGTGCTCCGGCTTCCTCCACCAGTAAAACTGACCGCCGCGATATGTCTGAAATATTGTTGAAAGTGGCGATAAACCAAAATCAAACAAAAGCAAAATACTCTAATAGTGCTCGCCCCTTTCCCCAATTTCAAGCTCCCTGCTACATATTTTGCCTTGTTATTTCTATAATTATTTGTGTCTTATTTTAATATATAAATGTGTGGTCCATCAAACGTATGTATGTGTCTGTAACATTGCTGTTATTTCGAAGTATGTGTATTGAAGAAACTTGTATCCAATCCAATTGTTCGTTTTGACAATAAAATAAAGATCCAAATTAACAATCAAGCACCTGTAAGCCATTCATATGTTCTCCGTGGTCTATCTTTCCCTCTTTGTAGACATTTTGAATTTCTTTCATTTTTTCCTAATTTTCTCTGTTTTTTTTTAGTAGATTTTACTCGTACGTATATGCTAAAAACTTTTCTTTACGAGAAATAAATAGCCGCGCGATTGATATTGTAATTACAGGTAACTTTACCTGCTAATGACCGTATGCAATAAACATCCTGTCCGTGAAATTAAGCCTGGCAGTTAGTAATATACACATTTCAGTTCACATGAGATGGCGTCATCGGAAGTCGACCCAATGCAAGAAATTTTGTACTTATTTTGCAACAATTAAATTTGTTTAGGTCTATAAATTTGTGATGATAATTTTTATGGTAAGTCTTATAATTTCTCCTATTGTAAATAAATTGAAAACTGTTTTATTTTTTAAATGACAGGTTAATCAATTGTCAGTTATGCCCAGGACGTTTATAACTGTATACTACAAATTATTAAGGCAAAAAACATGTGCGTTAACTGTACATGCCGAAAAAAGGTCGGTATGTCGGAAGTCTTTTTTTTTTTTTTTTTGCTTTTTAGTGTTATTGTGCTTATTATTTGTATTTTACTTTTTTAAATAGCCTATTATATCTAGACAGAGAGTTGCATCAACCAAGTAACCATTTGAAAGAAGGTTCCCTCACTAAATTTTGACTACTTAACAACCATTTCCAGAATCGATAGATTTTTGTCATAAAAATTAAATGTTAGGGTCGGTAAACACACATGCTTTTTTGGCCAAATCATAAATTAATTAAAATTATACAACTATCAAACTGTATTCTTATTCTACATATGCAGATAAAATTAAAAAGGGAAATTATTTTCATCAAAATAATTATTAAAGATAAAATTATAAAACAATCACAAGAAGATCATAACGCGTCTCAATATAATAAAATTTACAGGTTAACACCTACGACAACAAAATTTTCAGGAATTTCATAATCCAATAAATGCAAGTGTTTTTCATAGGAAACTCCACAGTAATTAAAAAATTAACTGTCCTTTCTATATCTCAAATAATTTTTCTTATTAAACAAATCCAATTCATCAGTCTGAAGTACACAATCCTACTTGACCATTGCACCCGGACCACGGCTCAGGAATCGGGGAATTAAACTGCTACCGGTATAATTTACTTTTCTCATTCCGGCTCGTTTAATGAATATATTACTGGACAAAAAAGAGAAAATATGTAAATAAATCTTACTGATATTGTTTAAATTCAAGAAATACTTATGGATTCGTGTGCTTTAATATGTCGGAAAAACGCAACGTTCAAAATTTATTTTCATTTTCTGACTCATTTAAGAAATTAAAAACGAGACAAATATGTAGATAAACCTTACTAATATTTGTTTTATAATATAAAAAATACAGACAGATTCGTGGATTCTTATATTTCGGTCAGACACTACTCTTTTAATGAATTTATTACTGGACAAAACGAGACAAATGTGTAGATAAATCTTACTTATTTTGTTTTAATAAAGAAATAGCCTTTTTCATTTTGAAGATGTACCCATTGCCAATTAAAGTAATTTGTAATTTACACGAGTTTGCTGCTTGATCGGTTGCAGATTGCGTCCCGCATCACAAATTGATAAGCTGTAGGCAGGTGCCGAAAAATCTATTATTTTCATCAAACTATAAATTAATTTGTATATTTTTTCATATTAAACAATGTGTTTAAACATAATGCATTGTTATTTTTCGTACAGTCCTGAGTGCATATTGCACTCAGACAGAGTTGTGATGGACCACCGGTAGAGTACTTGACAGGTAAAAACTCCCCACGGATTTGTAAAATACCTTGCCAGATCACATTATTTCATGTCGATAGTTTATTATTTCTATGAATTAATAAAATTATCCAATTTATATAAATTTGTAGTTCTTTTGGGTTAATGTTATAAGATATGTAATTAAGGTCACCAAATATCCGAATACAAGACGACAGTCTTGGCAGTACCGAATACACAACGCCAGTCGTGAGAGACAAGTGTCAAGACCATTTTGAGACGACCACCGAATTTACCAATAGCTGGTATACGATACGACCGCCTTTGGGGGAAAATCGCCCAGAAAAGTTGATGGTCGTTTTCCTTAATTTCATCGGTCTTTCCTTAATTTTAGCGAACCATATCCTTAAAATTAGCGGGTTTCTCTTAATTTTAGAGAACAATCCTTAATCTCCTTACCTTAAAAATTAAGGAAATCCCGCTAAAATTAAGGAAGGGGCCAGGAGATTAAGGAAAACCATTTACTAGTGATATAAGATAATAGGTGGTTCGATTTCATCAAATTAGGGAGGTGTCAGAGTTTGAACGGTGGTTTCATGAAATATATTTAATATTGTTATCAAATCTATGCCTCGGTTGATATCCCATTGAATTTAAAATCAAAGATACAACAGAAACAAAAAAGTCTTCTTCTTACCTAGACTTACACCTAGAAATTGACAGTAAGAACAAAACATTACGACAGGAGAGATGACTTTGATTTTTTGATTGTAAACTTTCCGTTTATGTCTTGCAACATTCCAGACACACCCGCATACAGAATGTATATTACTCAGTTGATACGCTACTCTAGAGCTTGTGATTCCTATTAGAATTTTATTGATAGAGGGTTGCAGCTGGCAAGAAAGCTTCTGAAACAAGGGTTTCTCAGGGAAAGATTAGAGTCATCAGTCAGTTTTTCGGACAAGATTTGGTTGACCGGTACGAATTATCCATTTCACAAATAACAATGGATATATTCCCAATGTCGTAAATACAAATGCGTACCTTTACTGGTTGTGACTAATATCGATTGTGGCTATACACCGGCTTTGTCTACGGGTGCCACTAGTGGAGCAAGATTTGCTTACTCTCCGGAGCATCTGAACTCACCCTGGTTTTTGTAGGGTTCGTGTTACTTCAGCTTTAGTTTTCAGTGTAGTTGTATGTGTTCTATATTTGTC
>JARWCS010365871.1:0-10451 GCA_034783895.1 Geukensia demissa | reverse complement strand
AAATGAAATACAGACTTAGCTTAAATTCTTAAAATTACTCAAAGATTTATATTTTTTGGTAATTTTACCTAGCAACCATATATTTTGGGAATCACATGAACAATCTTTATAACCTTTGGAATTTTATAGATGAAACAGTAGACTGAATAGTTTTTGAGGTAACAAAAACAAAAATTATCATTCAGACAAAGCTTTAGATAAAATCAGACTTTGGTACGACAGCTGGAATAGGCGTTGCAGGGTGCGGGGGTAGCTGTCGTTTCCGACAACTTGTGTCCAGTGTTAATTATTTTTTTGTTCGAGTAAACACTGATGAACACTTTTCATAATATTATTGTTTTCTATAATTATAATGTTCAATAAGTTTGTTTGTAGTTAATTAACAATTTTTTACAATTCCAGTAATTGGTCTACCTTTCGTCTCTCTTAGAAAATTGACAATGTCAATCACGATCAAAGGTAAATGTGGCAAATCAATCATTGTCCAAGCTGAGTTTCCGTGGCTCCGGGTGAACTTTATTTGGATAATTTGAGTAACGAGATGAGCACCACTTCAGAATCAGAGAAGAATTACTTAATGCCAATCAAAAATCAAGTATATATTTTCTGAACTTGTAAAATTCTACCATACTCTTGTTTACTGTTTAATGTTAAGAACTTACCATGCTTTCTAGAAGATTATTTCAGACAGAAGACGAGTCAGAAGTTATGCCTGCATTACTGTCAACTTTGAACTTTGACTTGACCCCAGAAAAATCAGACATTATGGGAGTCATGACACCTGCTAGCAAGAAAACTTTGTTTCCGGATTCAGATTCAAAACAACAGGTTTCTACAAGACTGCAGAAATCCGCGAAACGATTACGTGAAGAAGACGTCGAAGAAATGACATGCCAAAAACGAAACAAGAAATATCATGACCTGAAAACAGTCGTCAACACACTAGCAGAAAACGACAACCTGATAGCAGACGGCAGCAGACCGCATGCTCTACCAACAGTCCACGGAAAACACCAAGACCTCAAATCCATCACCCCACAGACACTTGCTGATGTAGTAAATGGAGTCTATAATGACGTAATAGACAGCTACAGAATCATCGACTGTAGATATCCGTACGAGTATGAAGGCGGCCATGTTAAAGGAGCAGAGAATATGTATCTTCACGAGACCATTCTTACATTGCTTCAACAACCAACATCAGATAAACAAATCCTTATCTTCCACTGTGAGTTCTCATCTGAAAGAGGTCCAAAGATGTTGAGATTCCTTAGGCGAAAAGACCGTGACCTCAACAAGGAAAACTATCCATCCTTAAATTATCCAGAAGTCTATCTGTTGGATGGAGGCTACAAATCATTCTTCAATGAACATTCAGAATTATGTGATCCAATAAATTACAGACCAATGCTTAATTCTGACCATTCAGCAGACCTGCGTCACTTTAGAGCTAAATCCAAATCCTGGACAGCTGGTGAAAAACGACGTTTTGCAAGAAAAGCAATGAGATTTTAAAGGACAGTTTATGCAACAATTTTAGTGCTAGACATTTTAAAGTGCTTCCGTTGTTTTGTTTTTTATCCGTGATATATTGTTATACTTTATGTTAATGATTAAATAAAAACAAAGGAAACCTACAAGTGGTGTTTTAATGCTAGGGTTTACATGTCCACTCTATTACCAGGGCTGATGTAAGGAACATGATCGTGGTCTGGGATTAAAAGACTCATGTGTCTTTTGTACACAGCCATGGTATAATTTTCAAAAAATTGTATGATTTCTTATTTGATTTTTACGTCTCAAATAGGGATGTCTTCCTGGCAGTTTCTCATTTTGGCGGGAAAATATGCAATGCAGCCCTTCCCCGCTAATTTTCCCCAAAATATAGTTTCATTTTGTATTTCCATGGATAAAGCCATATAACAGCGTATCCGCCCGAATGAAATAATCAAAGTTTGCAAAATCCGCGTAAATGCAACGCAGATTTTATTTACAAAAGGAAAGATATGGGGTAAATGTAAAACAGACCATACTACACCCCTGTTAAAAAGGGCGATTTTAAAATCTCGAGGTTGTCAGATATGGATGGATAGCTATTTCATTTGAGCGTTTAAGAAGGTTAACATTTTGCTGATTTAGGCGGAAAAATGACTACCCCTGGTGTAGTGTAAAGTCATTGTACAATTTTATATTGATAAAAAGCATCAATACGCAAACAGAGTCTATATATGTTGAGACATCAATTTTAGCAAAGAATCTGTGTTCCACTAGTCCTAAAATTATCAGATGCGAACTGACATTATTTATGTATAAACACCTATTTTTTCTTTTTCTAAATTCGGCACGGATTTTATTACAGTGGTTTCAGGTCACCTATAAAAATGAAGAGATGGGTGTGCGGTTTAAGTCTGTGCATTAGAGTGACTATTTACAGTTATTAACAGTAGGAAGAGCTCTGTAGGATGCATGTAGTTAGAAATTTAACGCATGCGAAAGGCATGTCTTGAACAAATTTTTTTCCTACCAGAATATATGTAATACAAACAATCTGACTAAATTAAGTATAGTGCATCTACATGAATGAGTTTTCAAAATTCGTTCCAATGCCATTCAGCATTCTTCCCACTTAGCCTTTGTAGGTACAGTGAAGGTGGGAAATACAATAGCTTGTTAATACATGTAACTTTTTTGTAAAATGGTTTAATGGTAAAAAAAACATTTTGAGGTTAAGGTTGAAAAAGATATATGCAGTCTGAAATAATATTAAATTATATAAAATAATCTTTATTTTGAAAGTATTTTTTAAAGAAGGAAATAATTTTTAATTTGAAGTTGATAATAAACAAAGGTATTACTTTATTAATTTATATACGCATATGTCTACATAAACTTCCAAAACTGATCGATTCACACATACATGTATCATGTTTAATCATTTCAGTGTTAACAAAAATCTAGTAAAACATAATGTTTGTCATTGGTGATAGTGCATAAAACTTTCAAATTTTGCAAATTTTAAAACGAACCTTAATATGCACATAACTTGAAAATCTGAATTAAATATCAATTTTAAACCGGTATAGGCCGACAAGAATGTTCGGGGAGGGGTACCTTGCTCAGCATCGCACCAACAATCAACCCGACAATTTTAACCATGTTCAAAATTCGAGCAGGGTTCAAGAAGGCCTGATGAGGAATTAGGTTGAATCTGGGCAAACGGAATCATCGAGGTGATTTATCAACAGTGTGAATATGGCTTACTGTGTTAAAAACTACATGTAATCTCCTCAGATGCCTCAGTATTTTTATAGTAGACAGTACTTTAGATTCTTTGCATGCCCAGTAAATTTTGGATGAAACAGGAAAATTTGGATGAACATTTCATTATTAAGAAAATAAATATATGTATACGTATGTAAAATTGATATCCGAGTACAAATAGCAAAACTTCCATCCAAGGTTTTCAGTTAAGTGTTTACCGGTAACAAATAACAATACATAATTGTACAATTTAATAGCCGAGCTTGATCCGATTGATAACCAATATCATTTTGGCGGGAAAGGGTGATGTCAAAAGCCTTATGGAAACTTTACGGGATAAGAATGAAAGTTAAGAGGACACGCAATATACATGTAGATCTGAAAATATATATTGCGGAACCCGTGGTAAACATCGTATCTCAAAACTTGCTGTGTTGGGTGATATATAGACAACAAAGAGTCTACAAAGTGCAAGAACTGCATTTTAAGCAACAATTTCTAGTGTTTTCATGCATTTGCATTTATGTTGGGAAGATAAGGAGAGACTTCGGGCTTACGATGTTTTCGATCTGAAGTTGGTCTCTCTTGATAAGACGGTTAGGCACACTAATCCGTTTGACCAGAGACATATAATACAGACTGACTTATCAACAAATATCGTCCCGTGATTAGTTGCATGTAATATTTTATTCTAAAAATCCTTATATCTCGAAAATGACAAAAGCGATTTCATTTATTTTTTTTCATTGTGCATGTGGAAATATGTTAACTTTTAATCTAGCACTTTTTAACCAAATTTTCTTTAAGATTGATAAAAAGAGCAGCGAAAGTCAATAGGTAACCCTAACTTTCTTAAAACGCCAAATTTCTAAATTTAAATATCTGTACTTTTAAAAGTCTCAAGTTCATTTTTCTACACCTGTATATCAGGGAAAAAGTAATTTAAAGAGTCCGTGTCATGTAGCGTGGTACTTGTGTCTTGTATTATATGTCTCTGGTTTGACCTATTAACGTTGCAGTCAACCTGCACATATGGTGATCTGAAAAGAAATAAAGACAATGAGAACTTGGACCGTGACAATGAACCCAAGACAATTTACTAGCTTAGTAGTTAGCATTTCGGTGCTGACAAGACGTTACATTATCAAATTTCGCTCCAATTAATTTTGATAACACAGAGTTAACTTGCCACTGTAAGCATGTATCATAGTTTGTTTAGATTCTGATTTCTAGGTATTTTTTATTTGTTTAGGTTTGTCATTCCCGTATAGCTTTCCCCATTGCTTTAGCTCCAAAGGATTAAATGAACATTTAAAACTTGGATCCAAAATCGATTCCATGTATGAAAACATTGATTGATTGACCTGTTGCAGCGGGCAATGTTTCAACTATATTTGCAACTGGAATAGTACATGCAGGAAGGGACGTAAACCGTCTCTGTTGTTGGTTATAAACAAGATAACAGAGATGGGAATGTCTACATGAACAACACCAGACACAAAAAGAGTGTTTCATAAGGGTTATTAAACATGCCTAGAGTATGGCTCTCTAAACAAGAGGTGTCATTTTAAACATCCGTCTTATACCTCCCCCAAAACAGGGATGCCTTTCTTGATGGACCAGTTTCCTCAAGCCAAAGAAATCTCAAAAAACAATTCTGATCTGCAGTGAGCGAGCTCATATCCGCTACACCTGATTAATAGCAAAAAATTCCATGTGCATCACCACAAATTCTCATTTTCAATTCTACTGATAACTGAACTCTTCCAAAAGGATTGTTTGGAGGGTAGCAAATAAGCAAATAAGGAATACAAGAGCTTTTCACGTGACACAAATAATTACATTTTTTAGAAAGTCCCAACACCAAACAATAGAAAACACCCATATGATATAAGTCACCAGGGTTTGCTACTGTTTAGGGTAATTAGTTTTGCAAACATTTAACTGAAACCATAGAGTTAACCATATTAGGTGATTACAAATCAACCAGTCATACAATAACCGCTTCACAATTAGTGTTATAAAGTGTTAATTGTCATGTGTGGGTATGCCCTATTGTCACTCATTTGAATATCGCTGATTTTGCTGATAATTGAACAAATATCACCTTCAACGAATTTCGTCGCAGACAGGACAATAAAGGAGTCATTCAGATGAAATGAATTACAAATTGCTTTTGTTTTAAATGAGTATCCTTCCCAGATCATCGCCCTTTTTCTTATAATCAAACTCATAAACACTATTCATAGGAACAAACATCAAAATCAAAGTATACTGGACCAGAATTGAAGGAGCTATTGTTGAGACAACAATTTATGATAGACTCGAAAAATATTCAGGAGACAATAGACTCAGAGACAGATAGACAGTCCAAAATACTATTACCTCTGAAACTTTGCAAAATGCAAGGAATAATAACATCCACAATCATTCAAGATCTCAGACAAACCAACTTATTCATATTATTTGAAGACCTTGTCTTTCTAACCATTTCTGCTATTAGTTTCTCTTGATCAATTTTTCTGAGTAATACTCAACTCAAAACACAAGTGCCTGTATTGCTTTTCAACACCACGCAGCTTGGTAGTGGACTACCCAAGGACCATTTGACAAACTTTTGGTTGCAATTTGCTTAGTGTTCAAAAAGTTCATTGTAGTACCATCATGGATATTAGTCCATAATTATACCAGAAACAATTTTAAAAGAGGACCACCAAAAACTAATGCACTTAAGTTTGTCTTGCAAAAGGCTTAGTAGTTTAAAATAACATGATTTCTCAATGACAGGATTTAAGTGAATTAGTGTCCTATTTCTCAAACTAAGTGGCTGCCATTATAAATAACAGAACATGCTATATGAAATAATTTTGATTGAGGGCTAACAGAGAACTATTGGATCAATGTTTGATTGCAATATGCTTCACAGTTTCAGAGTTTTACATTTTCAGGGAAATTTCTCACATGGTCCTGGGTTAACAAAGTTAAGCAATGGAAGCCATCTTGGTTGGCAGGCAGGGATGTCAGACAAATTTCTTAAATGTCCATCTAGAACTGATGTTAATTGCAATGGCTTTGTACTTTCTGAGAAATTTTTTTTGTGAATTTCTCGTAGGTTCTATGTAAAAATAAAGTTGGCTATGGCAGCCATCTTGACTGGTGAGTAGGAATACCAGGAAAATTTAAGTAGTGGATAATTCAACTAAGTCTGGTTGTAATTGACTAGTGTGAATGACGAAACTAATATTGAAAGAGTGGTCATCCAAGGTCATTTATTCACTAAAATTTAGTCCCAAGTAGTTACAGAGGAGAAGATTGTGATGACCTGCAATTGACCAATTAGTTAAAAAAGAAGATCTTAAAATAATTTATCACTTTATTTTCTGTTGTTATTAACAGTGCAACTTTGCTGGTAGCAGGAATTCTGTACACATTTTTAAAATGGCAAAATGGTTTCTGATTATCAAACAAAATTCAAGATTGACAGATTGAGGGTTGGACATTGACAGCATATGATGGCAATAATTTATTTTAAATTTTTTGGAACATTTCACAAAAAGTTGTAACACTTACAATAACACGTAAGTCCTGTATTATGTATGTAAGGTATGACCATTCGTAACACTTATGACTTTTTGGTGAAATCGCCTGCAGGTGTAGTGATTACTTCAACATTCACTTTGCCCAATATGGCCTTATAAGTAACCTCTCCATAATATATAATTGTGTACTGGGAAAACTAAACATAAAAAAGTACAATCTATATTGTTGATGCTTTTAAATGTCAACTTCAACATTTTTGTTAAATTAACAACAATTAGTCAATTTTTGTAAGAAAATTCATAATTCTTCAAATGTACAGATTTAACCTATCTAATTAACAAATGTACAGAATTAACCTAGTTAATTAAGGTGAGTTTGATATAGTAATAACCTCACAGTCTGAGTCATCGTCTGACAAAGCAGTAGGAATAGTAGACATTGTGTTATCTAATTCAAACAAATGACTTGATTTCATTGGTGTACTTTGAAACAATGCTTTCCTTCGGTTGCAAGTTGCATTCCTTGAAAAATCTGGCTTCATATTATTTATCTTATCTTTCCATACATACATCCCATTTTGGGTTTGTTTAGTGTCTGTAGTAATATGTATTCTCCTTGGTTTAGTGAAGTGTTCAGTTGGTAACAACTGTTTGTATTGTTGATTAGAGACAAATACTTCAGTACCATCTTTCCTTTTAGATTGATTAATAGTTGTACTAGATGGCCCTTGCCTCTCTGTTTTAGTATTGTATTTCTCTCTTGGAGATGGAGTATTCAAAAAAAGACGTGAGAAAACAGTAGACGGTGATTCTTCACCCAGGCTAAGGTTAAAAGGGTCTTTTTTGCTTGGGGTGTGTAAATCTGAAGATACTTTTCTCGCTTCTACTCCACTAAATTGTTTGCATCCTTTCAATTTTGAAGAACTAGCTGGAATATCACTTCCAATCAAGGCAGGATTTCTTTTAGCCCTTAGCTTTGTTCTGCTTATGGTTTGTATCATTTTGTCTAAAGGTGATACATTAGAAGAATCATGTGTTTGGCTTACTGTCCATGGACTCCTTGTATTATGTACAAGTTTGGCTGGAACAGACTTGCTGATGTCTTGATATTGTAGGTGTTGACTTTTCTGAACATCAGGAGAACAAAATGAGGAGTTTGCATACAATTCTATGTTTGAAAGATCCTTGGCACTTCTGTATGGTGAATATTTTAGTGATGTCTGCCAGTTTGTAACTCTAGTACTATAAGTCTGATGCTTATGATCAATATTGTTACTTGATAATTTGGTACTTTTCTCTTGCCATGTCAAATGTGAAGGCAATGGGTTCCGATTGTTTGAAATAAAATGTGAACTGAACTCTTCTGATTTGTTAGTTTTGTTCTGGAATTTCCCAGTACAGTTCTCTGTAGGAACAAAACTTGTTGCAGGAGTTTTGGTTGCCAATGATGACAAACATTTTAGAGTTTCAGACACTGGTTTCACTTTGTCATGACCTAGTTTATCATACTTTTCATGGAACTTTTTAGGAGACAAAAAATTGGCCACATCAGGTTCCGGTTGCAGCAGAAGTTCTATTAAATTCATAGTAGAATCTATTGGTACAAATTTTCTTTTAACTTTTTTGTCCAACCTTTTGAATTTTAAAGGATTGTAAAATGGATCATTAGTTAATGCTGACTTTTGATCAATATCTTTCCTTTGATTTAATACTTGTTTCTGATGACTTGGTGCAAACTTTTCTGTTGTTGTCATTAATGGTGTAAAAATTTGCTTTGTTTCCTCCCAGTCAATCCCTTTTGTGGATTCATCTACTTGACATGTTTTTGTTTCATGAGAAAACATCTTAGCAGCCACCCCCACTTTGTTCTCCTTCATCTTTCTATACAAC
This sequence comes from Geukensia demissa, assembly GCA_034783895.1. Lineage (NCBI taxonomy): Eukaryota > Metazoa > Mollusca > Bivalvia > Mytilida > Mytilidae > Geukensia > Geukensia demissa. The sequence goes on along the minus strand of JARWCS010365871.1, from coordinate 1,761 downwards.
CTGTTAGGAGAAGCAAAATTTGGAATAAAGTTCCTTGTTTCTGGAGTAGTTATCAGACTTTCTTGGTGCTGTAACTTAAGTTTAGTATCGGACACAACATACGTTTTGTCTGAGAATGTATTGTGTTGAATATTAATCTGAGAATTGTTACTTTGGTTTATTTCTGTCTCAGTATGAATGTTCTCAAGCCATTTTTCAATCCTTTCATTTTGGTCATATGTTGTAAGTTCCCCTTTCCCAGAATTCTCAAATCTCCTGCATTCCTTGGTGAGATGATTATTGGTTATTGTACAACTAGGCTTTGGTTTAACCTGACTAAAGCCAAGTTGATGCACTGGTCTGTGCCCTCTGAACCTATAACCTGATTTGTCTGGATATTTAAATATAAAATCACCATCAACTTCATCTATTTCATCATTTATAGTAATCTCCATCTCCTCAAACTGAAAAAGAAAATGTCATATTTTTACCATTTGCAATCCTTAAAAAAAACTTAAGTCTGTTTTCTATGTTTATTTGAATCTGTTGGACTTTGAACAGTATTTCAGTCTTATTGTAGCTGCCAGTCATATTTCTTGGAGGATGATGGAGAAAACCATCAACTTTGGGAATGTACCAGGTGTTGTTGATCAATACATTTAAGTAAAAACCAATTGCTTATACAATTTTTCCACCCAGGTATCAGCATAAAAAAGTGGCTGTGGAGGCCAAGTGGTCTAGGTAATATCATACAAGTTTTATTAGTTACCTGCCCAAGGTTTCTGTGAAAATATCTGCATGCTTTAAATTCATATTATTTGCTATGAAGACTGATTGATTGGCTGCTAACTAACATAAAGCAGGGAACGTTCAGGATGGAAAAAAGTTAACAAACAATAAATAAATCTGTAGACTGTAAACTGGGGGCATAATTTGGACTGCCACTAAAAACTAGAGGCTCAGGAGGATGGGCCTGTTTCGTTCACCTGACATTTGGCCATGAAGATTCAAAAGAGAAGATTTTTAATGAATCAGCAAATCAGTAACAAGATTTGTCTGGCAGCCTTGTTTTTGTCCGATTGGGACGAAATGAGGAAATTTCGTAAAGGACTTTCCATTGATGCCCCACATCAAATATTAATCAATTTCACCAGGTGGTATCAGTCAAACAATAACAAGAATCATCCATGGCTGCCATGTTTAGTTTCTGATCAGGACAAAATGAGGAAACTTTATTAAGGACCTTCCACAGATGCTCCATATCAAAATTAATCTATTTGGCCAAGCCCTTTCAGAGGAGAACATTTTGTAATATATCAGCCAATCAGAAACAAGAATTATCCATGGCAGCCAAGTTTTTTGTCTGATCAAGATAAAGAAAGCTGAACACAGTTTTTTTAGTTTCATATAAAATTCCTGTGGATTTTTCCAAATTAAAAATAGGTGTTGTATAGAGAATTCCATTTATTTATTGCCTAGAAGACTAGATTTGAAAACTTTTTTGTGATTTTTGGTTAAATGGGTGTTTATAGATTAATTTTAACAAACAAGTGTGGACACAAAAATGCCTTGCCTGTATATGCAGCTTTGACCCTATAAATGTCACAATAATTTTCTTATCTAAATATTCAGCAAGAAATACCACCAGGACATTTAAATAAAACAAATCAATAGTCAGAAACTGAAAACATGATATTGCTGATCGGTTATGAAACTTGACTAAAGTCGATGAACCATGAAAATGAGGTCAAGGACATAAGATACATGGCAGACTGTCATGTA
>JARWCS010365860.1:0-10451 GCA_034783895.1 Geukensia demissa | reverse complement strand
AAAATGGTGGTTAGAATTTGATTAAAAAATAAAATGGGAACTTTCTTAAATGATATAAGTATATGCAAATTTAGGTCACTTTTCTTTTTTGGTAGTGTTGTTGACAGTTTATATTGGTTGAAAAAATCGAAGATATAAAGGCGGCGGAGTTAGGGGCAGACGAAAGCCGTTACAGTGTGAAACTTTAGCAACGCGTTAACTATGCAGTAAAACGACGGAGGGCGCAGTTGCTCTGATAGACTAAGCAGCTTCTTCTCAACTAGTGACATCCGTCGTGTAGGCCATTTAAATGATCAAGTGAAAAATTATGTACAGTGATAAAAGTTCATGCAATTGCTTTTACAAATGTCTCAACCCTTCGAAATTACCAATTGTATGGATTATCGAAATATGTAAATTCTCTATCGTTTTTTTTTCATATCCTGTTGTGAAATTTTGAAAGACATGTATATTTCAGAACCATTTTAGTACAGAAGAGCGACAACACAGATTTACAAATACTTATTGAAATAAAGGTTCAAAGACCAATTGGAAACTAAAGAAAATTATTATTTATCTCCTGAAAACTAAATCCACGGGTGTTTTAACAGTCAGGATTACTACCATATACGGAAAGAGGTGATGAAAGGTTAAAAGCACTAAAACTTTCCCATGGTGAAAAGCTGAGCTTGTAAATTAAAGATATTGAATATTTGAAAATAATCTGCAAGTTTCATTCAGTTTCTATGCTCCGATTTTTAGCAGGCAAATGAAGTTTTCTCACCTAAATTAAAATGAATTCAACATTTTTGACATATACATGTAAGTATATACAGCAAAAGACGAACTATAAAAAACAAACATAAAGTCAACTAATCCGAGTAGAGAGTACCTTAATTACAATAAATATACTTAACACAAATACATGCAAAAAGAAAAGACGTCTCTGATGAATGCGCACAGTTACTGAAAGAAAGCTAAGGGTGAGATCCCTGATAACAAAACACGAGATGTCATCAAACACAGTATGTTTAATATTGTGTTGTCAATAAAAGATTTTTTTTATTGTAAAACCTGGAAACTAGAGGCAAATGACGGCAAAACAAAGGTTGTCATATTTAATAAGCTAAAGTCTATTTTTCGATATAATGGAATCAATCTAGATGTTGTAGACGAATTAGGGTATTTAAGGGAACGACTGTTTAAGGGGGGGTCACAAAAAATATTCTGATGCCCAACTTTATGAAAAAAAATTTGGACAGTTGGGTAGCAAGTTGAAAAATATTTTGAAGCCAGTTTCCCTCATATAGCGTAATGTTATATTTTGAATAAAAATTTGGCGACTACTCGCTGCTAAAAAAACTGCCTGAGAAAAAACACCACCCTTAAATTTAAATGATCGTTTCCTTATTCAATCATAATGGTAAACATGATAAAGCTAGAATTAGAGCTCTTGAGCAAGGTCGTAAAGCTATGTTTAGTATTATAAAAAAAAGTCTAGGAAATAGAAACTACCAATCGATTAACAAATCAATCTATTTGATGGCATGATGGAACTAATACTTTTGTATGGATCCGAGTCTAGGGATATGAAGACAACAGTCAAATTGAGAGTCTATTTCTTAATTGTTGCAAAACGATTTTTAAGGTATAAAAATCCACTCCAAATTGTATTTTATATGGTGAATTAGGACGTTTCTCTGTTAATATTTTCATTTTAAAAGCCAGAATGATTAGTTTTTGGAAAAGATTTATCTGTGGTCAACAGGACAAGATAAGGTCAATTTTATATAGATTGATGTATCAACTACATAGGACAGGGCTCAAAATAGTTTTGTCAAGTAGAAATCTTAAAGTTTATAGAAGGTCAGAGGTTTGGTTTTGACTATATGTACACATTCAACCAACTAGCAAAGATGGTGAATTAAACTTTGGCTATGTGATCAGTTGAAACAAACTCCAGTGCCCGAATCATAAAAACTCCAGTAAGATAGTAATCAATTCTGCTAAATGTACCAAATTCTCGAATTTTTAACATGATGCATAGCTTTGAAAATTATTTTTCATTTTTACCGGTTGACTTGTGTAGGGCGTTTTGTCATTTTAAATGTTAAATTATCAGCTTCCAATAGAGAAGGGCAGTTATTGGGGTGGATGGGGTGTAGAAATGGACGACTGAACGTGATATGTAATTTTGAACAATTGGGAGATGATTACATGTATCATTATATCTTTTTGTGTAAGTTTTTGGACCCGAAAAGAAAACAATTGCTTCCAGTGGCACTTACAAAAAATCCTAATATTGAAAAATTCCATTTACTTGTTCATATCTGAGAACATGTCTGTTATTTTCAAGTTTGCAAAGTTATACTATCCATAGTTAATTGAGTCCAGTCAGATTAAATTGAATTGCTTCCCGTTTACTGCTATCGCTGAGGTTGTATTTTATACTACAATGCTCGTTTGGGGCTTGAATTGATAAAGACTCTGAATCTTTTAAATGTTTAAGGCCATATCTCCTGTGAACAGACAGTTAGGCAAAATGACCTATTATTAAGATTGTACCTTAAGATAATTTAAATATTTATAAAATTTTTTGATTGTATTACTTTTTGTAGAATTTGCATGATTTTAATGTGGACTGGTACTTAAGAAGTCATATGGGCATTTAAATGAAAAATATGGAGTTCGTGTCAAGGAGCTCACACGAAATAAATTTGAAAAAATAACCAAAAGATCAGAATCTAGAGATCCCCAAAAGGCATTCACACGAAATCAATACAAAATGTTACTAAAGGCTCAAAATCTAGAGTCCCCAGAAAGCGTTCACACGAAATCAATACAAAAAGTTACTAAAGGTTCAAAATCTAGAGGTTCCAGAAAATGTTCACACGAAATCAATACAGAAAGTTACTAAAGGTTGAAAATCTAGAGTTCCACAGAAAGCGTTCACAACGGAAATCTAAACAAAAAGTTACCATAGGTTCAGAATCTAGAGGTCCCCATAAGGAGTTCATATGAAATCTAAACAAAAAGTTACCAAAGGTTCAGAATCTAGAGGTCGACACAAGGAGTTCACACGATATCTAAACAAAAAGTTAATTACCAAAAATTCAGAATCTAGAGGTCCGCAATAGGATTTCACACGAAATCTAAACAAAAAGTTACCAAGTGTTCAGAATCTAGAGGTCCACATTAGGAGTTCACATGATATCTAAACAAAAAGTTAAGTAGGATTTCATACGAGATCTAAACAAAAATTTACCAAATGTTCAGAATCTAGAGGTCCACACAAGGAGTTAACATGATATCTAAACAAAAAGTTTATTACCAAAAGTTCAGAATCTAGAGGTCCGCAATAGGATTTCACACGAGATCTAAACAAAAAGTTACCAAGTGTTCAGAATCTAGAGGTCCACACAAGGCGTTTATACAAAATCTAAACAAATAATAACGAAGTGTTCAGGATCTAGAGGTCCCGACAAGCCTGTATAAATAGTGAGATGCCACTGTATGAAAAAGATATAAATTTCTTTTTTTATGAGAACACTATGTGTCACGGTCGTGTTCTAGAGAATGCAGTGACTGTCGACTAATTTCTCCCTTCTATCTGGTCCTTTCGCATCCTCTTGCTATTCATTATTGAGATTAGCAGGTCTGAAAACGGTTTTACTAATGTTATTTGCATATGAGTCTTTATTCTAGCGCATACGTCCTTCCATAGGGACTTGTCAAGATTAATATATAACGTTTTTATGGTGATACATTGCTAAATATATATTGATAGTTATTTTTATCCACTTGACCTTATTACAAAACAATATCCAATTAGCTGTAAGTATAAAAAAGTGCGTACTCAGATTGTTAAAAACTTCAGTTGTTATTGCGATACATGCATTGGACATGTATAGTTGTAAGTAATTTAGAAAGAGTCTTAGTGGGGCAACTGTATGAACCCGCTATATATTTAAAACTTTATATGAGCATTTGTGTAGTCCAGAATTAAGAAGCAAGATCCGACTGGTCTTCTTTGGTATCAATACCGAACAAAGACAGAACCGACCTGTTGTTAACAAAGATATCTTGTTAAGAAACTGAAGTAGGTGTATATGTAGGGTTATGTTGATGCCAAGCTCTTTTGTTAGGCAATCAAGGTAGTGTTTTACATTGTTTTACATGTTATTTGCGGCCTTATCGGCTGGAACAACAGCAACAAATTTTCATGGATGGTGGATGGTGGAGAAGTCCCTCATGACAGTAGGGTCCTTGAAATGAAGGAGCTTAAGTGCTCATCGACCCTTGTAATTTTTTAAATCTTAATCTGAATAAATGATCTGACAGTTTTGACCCATTCAGAGAGTATCAACCTACATTTTCTCACATTGTCTAGCATAGCCCTCCACTGTTTCCATTAACAGCTTGAGGTTTTGTTTCTGACACTCGGTATTTAGGACCTTTTAATAGCAACTGTTGTAGAGTATCGTTTCTAACCGAGTTCACCGGTAATTATGTGCCCAGCGGGACTATAGTTGAAGGGGGACGACGAGCAGGAACAGTCGGTAGGTTTGGATTTTAAATCATCAAAAATGAAGTGCTGCAAAACCTTCTTGTAATTGAAAATTCTGGATGCAACAGTCATAGTGTAGGTATAAGAGATAAATGGGTGGATTTTTCAGTAAAATAATGTGGTATTTCTGAATGAACGGTTTTATGATGGAGTATAAAACTAAAGTGAATGACATCCATACCCTTGTTTGCAAAATCAACCTTAAAAATGACGTTGGATATCATCTTTTTTGGAAGTAGAAATTTGCCTTAATAATCTGCACCGTGCAATATCCACAATAATAGCGTGTAGTTTTTTCAGATAGATTTGACTTAGGATCGGAAACAAAGGTATTATAGCGTTTTTCAAAAAGTGTTTAAAGATTGTAGAGTCGTGAAGAATATAGTCTACTACTAATGTAAAGTCCATCTGGTTTTATGTAGACAGGGTAGAAGATTATCGATGGAAGCATTAAGAACATTCGGACGTGTGTAATTGCGATAACCATAGTGACGTTGACGTCGTGTGACTATATTTGTATGTCCTTTTTTATCAGGATATTGTGCTCCATTTGTTAATGTACTTATTCTTGCTCTTATAAACAAATCGAAATAGGAAGGCAAATCCGACGACAGGAACAACTACTAAGTGCAATACGTTTCGAAGACCTCTTGTGCTGCTTTAGAATTTCAATAGAGTAAATACACAAATACAGTAAATGTATGCAAAACATTGTTTGATCAATTTCATGTCAGACAAGTCTGACAACTTTGCGGGGACTTCTGGGCCGGTAACTAGAAACTTATCTTACATAAAGCGGTAATGGGAATGTTTTTTTTGTGCTCAGGAAAACTGAAATATTATATGTTATTTGGGATCTTCACAGGGAATATCAACCCGTATACCCTGTGAAGCCCGAATAACAAATATATTCTGTAAAAGAAATCCTTATAAAATGCAAGAAATCATGAATACTTCTCATGGTTGAAGGATTACTTCTCGATCACAACTGCCAACAATTTTACAACACAAGAAACTTACTGTTGAATAGCCACACAAAAAATATTCATGTTTTCCGTGTATTATGGTATATTGTGTTCAACTCAATTTTGAATCAAGACTTTTATCACCTAGTGATATCAGGGTTAAGAACGATATTAATGTAGCTGTTGTCCAGGTACTATGAAATATTTTACCATATGTTACTTTTAAGTTCTGAAATATTTGAATCGATAAAATGATACAAGTTCCATAGTTTAATTGCAGTAATGAAAAACTAACAAATTTTCCGTAGAAGTAATCAACTTAAACAATGTAACAAAATAGTCAACAATGGTAAATGATATTAACTGCTCAACAGTTCATCAATATTCACTTTGTGGTGAAAGTAATATTCAGATTGTTAATACTACAACCGTGAAATACTGGCATTGCTTGTCGAGAAATCGAACGCATTGAATTACTTGTTGTTAGTATATTTCTGTGGGTTGATTGTGTGTCCTCAAATTCCGTGAAAAGTTCGGATATATCAAAATTATCCAGTTCGTTGTTGCTGCCCGATGCAACCACCTCGTATTGCTCGTGAACGCATGATGATGATGCGGATACTGAAGGTAGTTCAAGATGAAATGGCGGCAGGGCGGGATTTGAGGAGGGTGAAGCCTGTAAGCCAGGTAGTTGTAAGGCCTGACCTTTAATTGCACAGCGAATTGCGTCTCCCATAATTTCCTTCTCCTTTCCGCCAACACGCTGATACATTGCAAGAGCGGATGACGATTTGTGACCTGTAACGGCTCTGGCCTGTGCATCAGAGAAAAATCCCTTCCCCAGTATAGTTGCCCCTGTAGCCCTAGCAGAATGGTTTGTGTAGATCTGAGATAGTCCAATCTTTTTGCTTAACGTTGGCAAAAATTTTGTCAAAGTGTCGCGTCCAATTGGTCGTCGTTGAAACCAGCAAGTGTCCTCCTCGTTGAATGTATCTTTTGGCAACTGCCAAAGACGATCACAATTTGGGTGAAGTTTTGACAAATATTTCTCAAACACTTGCACTGGACAGTTCTCAGGATCTGTGGGATCAGACGGCATGTGTCCGGAGATTTTTTCTTTGTCCGCTTCGCGATGATTTTTTGACAGTTCATCGGTGTTTTTAATTACATATTTTCTGCCCGTGTCAGCATACTGTTTGACAATGAATGTAGTTTTTGTCATAGTGTCCATATTTTCATTGCCCCGTCTGCAGAAATAAAGCCTAATATTGAGCTGCACAAGGTTTGCCAGACCAGTTGGTGTTTTGCTATCTAGATAGACACCGTTGTACATTTTTTGAAGATCTGCCTGGGCTATTTCGGGATGATGCTCCACTTCCCCTTTGCCTGCTGCCTTGGTTTCAGTCATGGCTAGTTTGAAATTTTCATTTGCGGCGGAAAACTCGGGATTTGTTATAATGTCAAATTGTACAAAATGAGGAGGTGACTTCAGATAGCGATTAAGTGAATGTCTTAGGTTTATCATGGATGAAGCTTTGTACAAATCGCCCTCCTGTGTTCTTACGTCCAGATAAAAATATGAGAGTGCCTGACCTAAACGTTGAATATCGAAAAGTTCAAACTCCGTTTCCTCATTTTTGTCTTTTAGGTAGCATTTGAATAATCTTGCTGCTCTTGCGTTTGCCTTTGATGTGTTCTTTGGAACAAGATTTGCCTTTTTTCATTAATTTCATTCTCCGTATGAGAAGCGAATCTTTTAGCCATTTTTAGCAGACGAACTTTTTGTTATCTCCCTTGTTATTAGTATAAAAACAAAATCGAGACGGAAATTAAAGATTACGTAAAGTAACGTAATACTTTTTCTTAATTATTTTTTTAATTATTATAGTTTTTTGTTGAAAAAAAAATATGTGGAGTGATAAATAGACGCCATTTTGAAACTGTTTTAATATCCCCATCCTTACCCAGGGAATACGGTCTGATATCCCCGGCTTGATTAACCAATCAAAATCCTGAGCACCTGATCCCACTCCTGTTTTGTTAAGCAGTTCGTGGATACCACGCCTTTGTTCCGTTTGTTTTCGATTTATCTTTCAGTTTGTTTCAAATCTAGCTTGTCTCTTTGAACTATGCACTTCTGATCTCTCATATGGGTATTCTACAGCGAACAGTTAATTGTATAATCTTCCGAGTTCAAAAATAGATTCATGTATCTGTACACAGTGGTATTCCACCCTTGTTTAAGGCCTTGTGGAGACTGTTAGATTTGTAAAGTCCTCTGTCTGACATTAACCCAAGATCTTTACATTTTTATATAGAAGAGTACCATTGGTTTTACGATGGTAAAGGTCATTGTCATAATAAGGTCCGGTCCAAAAAGTTCCCTGTTATACCACTTTTGGACACATTTTGACAAGTATAACATGAGCAAGCACATCATGTATATGATATCGCAATTCCCAGGGGTAGACTTCCAAATCGTTAACTAGGGGAGTTAAATACTATTGCTTCTTTTCATATCGTTGAAATTAATTGAAATTAATAATGCATGTTTTTGACGGAGCTTTAAAATTTCCATTTGTAGAGAATGAAAAATATGTATAGATTTATAAAATGTTTTTCAACTATTGGAATGGCGATGTTGTTTAAGAAAGGTATATTAATTACGCCTATAAAGTTAATTGAGATCCATGGTATTTATGAGTTTCCTATAATATGTCCTTAAACCAAAAAATTATCTCAATGATACGTAATAACACTAAGGCGAAAAAGTCAATGGTATAAAGTTTCATCATTAACACATTTATAAAAATGCTTTGTCGTTCCTTGACTTTTCATATCAGATTCATTTTGTTCATGTGGGTTTGCGGTAGTTTCGTTTGTTTACGGATTTTTTTATGCGCCTGTTTCGTCACTTCAAAATTTTGGAAGCTTTGTTATACGATTTAAAGTGTAAAATATGAAAAAATCGATTTCTTAGTGAAATAAACCTTAATTCTCTTTAGAATCAACAAAAAAAAAAAAAAAAGAATTATGTTTAATGTCCATAGTGAACCGGGACTTTGAATTAAGCATGTAATCCGTTGTCCGTTGGGGAATAAGTACGCTAAGCCCCATATTGGTCCCAAATTAAAAACTATTATGTCGTGAAAACATCTTTTAATAATTCATAACTTATATTTATGTATTTGTCATCATTATGACAAAACAGCAGGACAAATTTTGACTATCTCAACAAGAATGTAACATTTTCAGTAAAAATTACCGAATTTTTGTTTTAAATAGATATGAGTGCACAGAACCATCGCAGAAAAACTTGTCTTAACGAACCTTGTCCTTTGAATATTCTTGCATGTCTGCTTCCTTGACCAGAACATGGTAACACAAATATTATATTGCAAACTACATATTTTTACCGAAAGACGACATAATGTACATGTTATCGTGCTATGGTTGGTTTAATTTTTGCCTAATTTTGGCGCTGTTTCATAGTTCACTTCTTAATTCGAAACTTTGTTATCCGATATCTGAAGTGTAAATTATAAAAACAATTGTTTTCTAATGCTCTTAAGAACCAACAAAATATTACTGAAAGACAGAAAAAAATACGTGATTAACAATGTTGCATATAATCAATTTTGCATATAATAATTTTCCATATTTATTGAACATGGGTAATTTTGTATTTTGAAACGACTGGGTCAATGCTGGTGGATCATGTCTCCGAAGGTATTCAACAGCCCAGAGGTCAGATTTGCTTGACATGAAATTTATCAAAAATTTGCTGCATTTGTTAAAATTCTAAAGCATTGAAAATACGGAAAGGCCTCTAAAAGTATTGCACTTAGTAGTTGTCCCTGCCGTCGGATTTGGCTTGAGTGCTTCTTTTGCTATGTTCCTACGTTTTTGATTCTAATGTTTTCTGATGAGAGGTTACTCCTTGAAATGTACATAAAGCATACGACAATTCTCTATATTTATTCAACATGGGTAATTTTGTATTTTATAATGCGTTTGAAACCACAAATGTGAAAAATTAAAAAGGAAAGAAAACAGGATTCCTAGATGAAACAATGTGGTTTGAATGGCACCTAAAAGCCATTTTGTAGTAAAACTCATGGAATGTTTAAAACAAATATGCTTTAAAAAGTAAGCTAATATTCATTTTATACCTTACATGTGTTAAAACAATGTACAAACACAGTTAATGAATTGTCAAATATAGATGGGTTTCTACTTTTTATTTAGACAGAACAAGTAGACACTAGCCCGATAGAAAAGTCGTACGAAAAGCAACGGCGGGAAGAAAGGTGAAAAAATATAACAATAGAAAATCGTTTAACAGTAAAAATGATGAATCAATGGGTGAAAAGTAATTGAAAAACAATAGGCAATAGAGCTTTATGTATTTTCATAATCACATGATAAACCTGCACATCCATAGTTTTGGTACGTGATCGACATGTGCTTTTCATGAAAATCTAAATTTACAACTGAATCAATATTCAAAGAAATAACGTACACATTATCTCTACATTGCTCATTAATATCCGCAAATAGTAAAGTCAGCTGGATAACGTTTAAGGATGGTTGTTCTCTATGCTTTCAGTGCAGCGCAGCTTTAGAATGAAATTTGACTTCTCGGATTGACGTCAAACAGGATTAAACAGTAAGGACTCTACTGTAAGTGGCGCGATAATCAGGGGGAAATTCATCGTTCGAAGCTCCGTAAAAGATATTTAATGAATCTTAGATGTAGAATTAGTCGTATAATGTAATTGCTATGACAAGGAACTACGGCTGACTTAAAATGTAGTTACTCTGTCATTCATGTGTACTTTAAAATTTCACATTCGGTTATGAATTAGGGTTAGAGAATTTATATATACCGATTGTTAATAAAATTGGTAGTGTTTTAGGGTTAGACAAGAAACATAAAC
>JARWCS010365850.1:0-10451 GCA_034783895.1 Geukensia demissa | reverse complement strand
CCCATGCTTTAGGAGTATGTTCTACTGTTTGTATTTATGGAATATCTGTTTGGAAGATAGTGATTAATTTTCCTTTTTGTTGTTCATTGGAATCTTGATCTTCATACATATGGAAATTAATGGCATCACACACAGCATGTTCTCAATTGTGTTCATTTTGGCATGTGTGCATTATTTTGTTACTGTCTAGAAATCTAAGAATGTTTTATTAATATAATTTAATTTAAATATCTAATGTTTGGTCCCTAACATACATGAAAGTTTATCCAGAAAAGTTATTTGTACGCAGATAAATTGTTAAAAAAATAAATAATAATTGGGTTGTCATCTTTCTGTCATTTGTTCCACTGACTTATGCATCCTAATTTTTAATAATTATCAACTTCCGCCTGTACTAGCCTTAGCTGAAGGTTGTTTTTGTTAATAAATTTTTATTTATACTTAAGATAATAAAATAAAGTGTAACTGGCCTGTAGAATTTTTCCATTGACTGAATGATGCAATTTCAGAACGAGAGCATATTAAAAAGTGATGACGAAAAATGAGTCAAAATTGCATAAAAAATGTTTGCTTAAGTATACAGAGTGTTATGATTTTGATTTTTATAATCAGCAAGACCTGGCTTGCAGCACAGGGTTAGACAGATAGTTTTGAATGGAATGACTTGTAAATTTTGTAGTTTGTTATGTATGAAATAAGTCATTTTTACAGCAAAAAACACATAAATCATGAAATCTAAGCTTTACAGATCTTCAGAAGCATACATATTTCCTTTTTTTACTTTATGAACATTTTCTAATAATTGTTGCACTGTTATTTTCATTATTACTTAACAAAGAGATGAGGTAGGACCCAAGAAGCAAAACTTTAATTTTTATGGCTTTCTCATTTCTGTTAATTCCCATTATTTTAATTTTAGTCAGACTTATTATCATTATTATTAAACTCTCAGAAAATGTCAAGTCAGTAACACTGAAAATTGATCACAACAGTTGTACAAAATTTTGCATTAACCTATAAAACATCTGGGCCATCACCATATAATGAACACACAAGGGCTTTTAAAAAACATATTGATGTCAGCAGCATACCTGCTTATATGTAAGTCTTCAGAAAAATTAAAAAGCAGAAAATGTCACAAAATTTAATCTCTCTAGTGTCCTGGAAACAATCAAGATAAAAAAGAACATGGGGTTGTAAATATCTAAGCTACTATTAACATTCTTTGTAAATTATATCTTTGCTTGATTGATTGAATGTTGCTTAACACACAGCGGCAAATATTTGATGCATATTCAGGACGAAAGCATATTTAAGAATGATGATGAATAAATGAAACCTGCTTTATACTAGACCGACAGAACACTTTTAATATTTCTAAGCTGTTGTCAATCAAAGCAAATAAGTCATCAAGGCCAATTTCTATTTTGAACAAAATAGCCCAAAATATTTATTATTATTATTACAGAAAATGTTACATTCTTTTAGGAATAGTCAAATATACTCTATCATTTTTTTGAAATGACAAAAATTATAGAAAAATAAATTATGAATTATTAAAATACCATTATTAAAAACCATTTTCACAATAACTTATTAGTGTGTCACAAAATCTAAAATTTTGGCCAAATATGGGGCTTAACATACCTACTCCTTTGTCATACAAGTATTGTTATAAATAGTGTTTTCTCAGATTTATATCTAAATTCCTAGCTTCCTGTAACATCTGGTTTATTTCATATCTTTAGATATTTTGACAAGATAACATCCGACAGAAATTAATTTTCCTTGTTTTTGTTATATATTTCAATCGTTTTTCTAGAAAAAAAAGATTTCTAAATAGATTAGATTGTTTGTATTTAAATTTAACCATTTTCCTGTAATCTATTCTATCAATTTAGGAAGTGACCATCCCTTACTTTAACTTTTCAATTTCCATATTCCCTATCATATAAACAAACATGGACATATGATATGTCTTCACTTATTAAGCAGATTGATTAGGGGGGAGGTGAAGAGAAAAGTGTTAAGGGTTTTGTCTGTACCAATTAAAATGCAATTGCTTACCAAATGTCAATATCTGTGGTCCACTGAAACATTGGTGTGCGCAAAATATTTATTTAATCACAAATGCTTGTATGGTGTACACAGCTAAAAGTTGGCTATAATCAGAATATCAAATATCAAATGCTAACAGTCAGTGGTTCTCCCCAGTTACTCAGGCTTCCTCTATCAGTAAAACTGACCACTGCGATATGACTTAAATATTGTTGAAAGTGTCGTTAAACCTCTATCAAACAAACAAATCAAAGGCTAAGGATCTATGGTAAATTTTAAACCACACTTGAAATGGGTAGCCATTTTTTACTGTAATAATTAAGATACAAATCAAACATCAAGGGCCTAGAACCACTACTGTCAGCGCAGCTAATTCTGGAAATCCCCATTTTACAATTTTGAAGATTTTAAAATGGGATGTTAATGGCATACTTTTTACTGAAAATGTATCTAGGTGTGTCGTCATTTTTAGTGCAAAATATTTTCTTCTTCTTTAAGATATTTGTTCACTATTGGTGATAAAGTGGTTTGAATAGCAAAAATTTCTATAGAAACTTTTAGGTACATCAAAAGTCAAATTTCCTAAAAAATGATTGTATTACCATATATATGGTGTTAAACTGTTAATTATACTTATCTTATCATAAAACAACCAAACATTTGAACTTGTGATCTGAAAGGGGCTATTAATACCTAATTAAAGTTAACCCGCCAAAGTGAGTTATTTCCCGTCTCTAAAATCCCATAGACAGTGCAACGTACCCAGATTTGAAAAAAACCTTTGAATAAATTTGCACAACTATTGATAATTGATCAACAACTAAGTAAGTCTGATATTTTTATTAAGCATTGGTCAATCTAAAATATTATGAAATATGATTAAATTGAAAAAAGCTGATTTCTGAAGTCAACTGCGCCGACAGTAGATCATAATTTCCCAAACTTGGCGCAAAAGCTGAACATGTTCGCTCTCCCATGACTGAGTGGTTACTTATAAAACATGCAACTTCATACTGAATAAAAAGGTTTTAGCATTCTCTGGAAGGTGATGAAATGAACTAAAAAACTTTAAAAGATCACTTGAGCATGACAGATGAGGTGAGGAAATGGCTAGTGTTTTGCTTCATTTTTAAGGACAAAAACCAAAAGAAGAGGTTTTAGTTAAAGGCTAAATGCAAAAGTTATTGGTACTCATTATCCATTTGAATTATGTGAAATTGCCTTCAATATCCAGAATTATGTGTTTTTTTCATTAACAAGGCCATATTTATCCTAAAAATTATTTGAATGTTTCAAACATGATAAAACACTATTATTTATTTGAAAACTATAATTTAAATATATGCTCTTTGTCATTCATTAAAATTAAATGGCATTGTTTAAATTGTTTTAATTGATTTTTTTTTTAAATACGTGATTTTTCATTAGCTACTACACTTTTCCCCTTAAATTAGTGAAAAATGTGAAAAAATGAATGATAGTTTCATTTTGAACCAAAATCAAGTTTACTTAAGCAGAATATTTCCAAAAAAAAAAATTTGTAAACCTTCTTCTTTGATCTTCATTGTCCAGAAAAACAATCAAGAAAAAAGAATATGGGTTGTGAATATCTAAGTTACTATAAGCAGCCACCATAAATTATGTTCTTGTTTTAGTAAAACACTTATAAGGATTTCTAAACTGTTGTTTATCAAAGCCAATTATTTTGTATGTACTTGTACAGAAAATCTGTCATACAAATATAATTATAAAAAGAGTTTTCTCAGTATTATACTTTAATTCATCATCTTCTTGAAACATTAAGTTTAATTCATATTTTAGATATTTTGACAAGATAACATCTGACTGAAATTGATTTCCCTTGTTTTTGTAATTAATCAATTGTTTTTCTAGAAAAAAAGATTTCTAAATAGATAAGACTGTTTGTATTTGAATTAAACCATTTTTCCTGTTAACTTATCAATCATTTTGGGAAGTGACCATCCCTTATTTTAACTTTTCAATGCTTTTCTTAACATGGCACACTAAAGAATGTATACTAATCACTTGGTAAAACTAACCCATGTCTAGTGTTTAAGTGACAAATAATAAATGGTCATGTAGAGACAAAATTCTTTTATTCTCTACCATATAAACAACATGGACATATTATGTGTCTTGCCTTATTAGGCAGATTTATACAGGGGGTGACCAGAAAATTGTTAGGGGTTTTGTCTGTACCCATTAAAATGCAATTGCTTACCAAATGTCAATATCTGTGGACCACTGAAACATTGATATGTGCAAAAAATTTATCTAATCACTAATGCCTGAATGGGGTGCACAGCTAAAAGATGAGTAGAGCTATACTCAGAATATCAAATATCAAAGGTTAAGGATCTAGGGTAAATTGTAAACTTAACTTAAAATGGGTAGTGATTTTCAGATACAAATCGAACATCAAGGGAATAAACCATTAGACCATATTTATTAAAGTTGGCACAAAAGCTAAACATGATCGTTCACCCATTATTGAGTGGTGACTTATAAATATGCAACTTCATAATGAATTACAAGGGCTTAGGGTTCTCTGGAAGGTGATGAAATGAACATAAAGATTACTTTAGCATGACAGATAAAAGGGAGGAAATGGCTTGTTTTTTTGCATCATTATGCAGGACCAAAACGCCCAAAAAAAGGTTTTAGTTAAACGCAAAAGTTATTTGGTATTTGTTATGCATTTGCATAATGCGAAGTGGCCTTTATTTTTTTATTTGATTATCTCCAGAAATATGCGTTTTTCATTAACAAAGGCACTTTTATCCTTAAAATTACTTTATGTTTCAAATATGATAAAATCACTGTTATTTATATGAAAACTATAATTCAAATATATGCTCCTTGTCAATCATTAAAATTATATGGCATTGTTTAAGTTTTTTTATTGATTTTTTTTCGAGAAATATGTGATTTTTTATCAGCTTTTACACTTTTCCCCCAAAATAGTGAAACATGTGAAAAAATGAATGATAATTCCATTTTGTACAAAAATCTAGTTTACTTAATCAGAATATTTCAATAAAAAAATTTGTAAACCTTCTCCTTTGATCTCCATTGTCCAGAAAAACAATCAAGAAAAAAAGAATATGGGTTGTGAATATCTGAGCTACTATAAGCGGCCACCAAAAATTATGTTCTTGTTTCAGTAAAACACTTCTAATGATTTCTAAGATGTTGTTTATCATAGCGAATAGTATTTTAGTACTTGTACAGAAAATTTGTCATACAAGTATAATTATAAAAAGTGCTTTCTCAGAAATTTGTATCTGAATTCCTATCTTCCTGTTACAACTGGTTTGTTTCATATCTTAAGATATTTTGACAAGACAACAACCAACTGAAATTAATTTAATTTTTGTTGTTTTTAATTTTTTCCGTTGTTTTTTTTTTTTTTCTAGAAAAAAAAAGATTTCTAAATAGATTAGATTGGTTGTATTTAAATTTAACCATTGTTCCTGTGAACTTTTCAATCATTTTATGAAGTGACCATCCCTTACTTTATCTTGATATTGTTAAATCAGGGGCACTAAAGATTCTTTATATAAATCAGTTGGTAAAACTAGGCCATGTATAATTGATGGGTGGTAATTTAGAGACCAAATTTCCATTTTCTCTATTATATAAACAAATGTGGACATAGTAAATGTCTTGCCTACTTTGGCAGATTGATAGAGAGGGAATGGCCATGAAATTGGTAGGGGTTGGGTCTATACCCATTAAAATCTGAGCTTATATTTAAACACAATTGTGAATACATAAAACAGTCCCGAAGGTTCCTGGTTGTGTAATTTAAATTATTTCAACAGAAGCCACACTCATTACCGGTATATATATATTTAATTTTTAATTTTTTTCTCCTGTCTCTGTTCATACTTATTTTCCTTTACTTGATATTATATTATTCTTTTATGTATTGCCTGCTATCAAGTATTGTTATATATTCTAAAACCGAAAAGACTTCATAAGTATGATTTACTTGTGCCTTGTCCAATTCACATGTTTTTGAAAATATAATATTTTTAAACTAAACTATACTATCTAAAACTCAACCCATTAAAATGCAATTGTTTACCAAATATACAGAGCCTTTGACCACTGAAACAGGGATACATAAACATGGTGCATAAAACTTAATGTAATCAATAATGTTTGAATGAGGTGCAAAGCTAAAAGATGGGTTAGTTCAGGAATGAATTTTTTTTGTTTGATTGGGGGTTAATGCCACTTTCAACAATATTTCAGTCATATCAGAGTGGTCATTTTTACTGGTGGAGAAAGCTGGAGTACCCGGAGAGAACCACCAACTGGGGGCAGGTAAACCTTATCAAGTGTGACATGAGTTAAACAAGACCCGCTTTTGTATGGTCAGTTCAGCCTATACTCATACAGATGCAACTAAATGGCAAAAATCAAAGACTTCAGATCCATGGTATATTGTGAATTAAACATCGTGGATTAACTTAATATGATTACATGCATGACTTAGAAGTTGGGGACATTTGACTACAAATCAAATATCAGGGCCCTAAAATTTATAGATCATAATGTACTAAACTTGTTGCAAAAACTTAACATGATTGCTCATGCATAAAAGCAATTTCTTCTTTATAGTATACCTTCCTTCCAGCATCAGATGACATGTTAACGATATGTCCAGAGCCTCTTTTTAACATTCCATCAAGTACGGCTCCTATGCCATTGGTCACACCCTGTAAAAGTTTTGCTAAAGATTTAAATGTTCAAATATACTTGTAGGAATCATATACTGATTGTCTGCTTGCAAAAGTAGAATAATATGAGAAAACAAATCCTTAAGTTTTTCTATACATTGTGGAAACTGCAGCTTGATCTCAGAAAAACTTCAAATGATATCTCAGATGATCTCTGGAATATCTCATCAATGTAGGTGAAATCACTGAGTAATGAAAAACGTCCAGAAAACACATGAAAAAATGACAATAGGGTGTGACATGACAAGTGACATAATCCAACTTTTCTGCATTTCTAAGGAAAAATTGAAGTTTACGGATGTTCCCTGTCATGTTCAGCCATTTTGTTAAGATTTTCAAACTTGTCAGTTTTTATCCATTTCATAGCATTGATATTTTTGCCAAATGAAACCAACTTTCCTTTTCATAATTTCGTAAAACACACTTGAAAATGCCATTTGTACAGTTTCAGCTCACCTGGCCACAGGCAATGTGAGCTTTTGTCATTACTTGGCATCTGTTGTCTGTCTGTCCGTTGTCCGTCTGTGGTCTGTAAACTTTTACATTTTCATATTCTCCTCTGAAACCACTTGTCAAAATGCATTAATATTTGGTATGATGCATTTATGGAAGGTCCTTTATAAAGTTTCCTCATTTCATCCAGATCGGACAAAAGACATGGTTGCCATGACCAATTCTTGTTTTTTAAAAATTGGCTGATACATTAAAAATCTTCTTCTCTGAAACCACTTGGCCAAATCGATTAAAAGTTGATATGGAGCATCTATGGAAGGTTGTTTATAAAGTTTCCTTATTTCATCCTGATCGGACAAAAACATGGCCACCATGGACGATTTTGTTTTCTGATTGGCTTATACATTAAAAATCTTCTCCTCTGAAACATCTTGGCCAAATGGAATAATGTTTAGTATGGAGCATCTACGGAAGGTTGTTTATAAAGTTTCCTTATTTCCTCCCGATCAGTCAAAAAACATGGCCACCATGGGCGATTCCTGTTTCTGATTGGCTTATACATTAAAAATCTTTTACTCTGAAACCATTTAGCTAAATGCATTAATATTTGGTATGAAGCATCTATGGAAGGTTGTTTATAAAGTTTCCTCATTTCATCCCAATCGAACAAAAAACATGGCCACCATGGATGATTTTTTTTCTGATTGCCTAAAACATTAGAAAATCTTCTCATCTAAAACCTCTAAATGGATGATTATTTGATTTGTTGCATCTATGGAATGTGCTTTATGAAGTTTCCTTATTTTGTCTGGACCAGACAAAACATTGTCACCATGGATGTTTGGTGTTTCTGATTGGTTGATACATTAAAAAGTCTTCTCTGAAATTGCTTGGCCAGATGTATTAATATTTTAACTGGAGCATCAGTGAAAGGTCCTTTATGACATTTCTTCATTTTGCCCTTATCGGAGTCTATGGAGGATCCTTGTTTCTGATTAATTGATACATTAAAAATCTTCTCCTCTGAAACAGCTTGGCCACATGGATTGATATATGATATGGGGGATCTGTGGAAGTACCTATATAAAGTTTCTTATTTTGTCCTGCTCTGAAACTAAACATGTCCAGCAAGGATAAATCTTGTTTCTGATTGGCTGAAATTTGCTTCGTGAAACTGATTAATATTTGATATAGAGCATCCATGGAAAGTCCTTTACAAAGTTTCCTCATTTCATTTCAAACAGACAAAAACAAGGCTGCTGATTGGCTGATTCATTAAAAATTCTCCTCTGAAACTTCTTTGCCAAATGGCAGGGGAGCGATACAGGCTCAGCCTCCTGAGCCTCTAATTTATATGAAATTCATATTATTTATACTTGGGTTTCAAGGGAAAAAACCTATAGAAAACCAAGGGGGACCGTTTTCCCGCCAGATTTTCAAATGCTTATATTTCAAAAACGAGCACACTGACCCATCAATTTTATTCAAATGTGAAAGACCTTAAAAGCAATCGTTAGCTTTTGAAATCCTTAATATTTTTAATATCAGCAGCTACATCCTTAACAATAAACTGTGATAAATGTGCCAACAAATTGATAACACTCCTTACATTTTGTCTTTACTGAAATTAAAAGCAAAAAAGCTGTATATATTGATTTTATTGATTTGTAAACTCATCCTTTCACTTATAATCTTTACATAAAGGTCATATGGATAAAATCATTCAGTTATTAGTGAGATGGGTTGATTTTTTTTGTTTTGTTATCTTGTTCCCGTCCTCAAATGGGATGAAAGCCCACTGGATATAAGCAGTAATCAAACGATCAATCAAGCTGAATTGAGTTTACACATCAATAAAAACCTTTAACATAGCATTACTAGAAAATAGATGTGAACAGTAAGCTAACATAATAAACAATTTTAAACAAACTGAATAGTGTACAGTTATTGACTTGATTCTAAGGCAACATCTTTTTAAACCCAAAAACTAGGAGTTGTTGCTGGACACAAAAACATATGTCTCTCCCTACCTGTATGCATACATATGATGTCCTTTCTAAATATCAAGTTTCATAAAAATCATATGCCATCAATGTATGAAGTTTTATAAAAATCATATCCCATCAATGTATGACGTTTCATAAAAATCGGATGAGAAGTTTCAGAGGAGTAGCGCTGAAAAGGTCATTTATGAGGATTTTTTTTTACTTTAAAGGGGCACAAAAATGAGGGTATCAAAATTTCGTGGTAATATGCTCAAGTACATATCATGTTCCATCATGTCCCATCAACATTGGAAGTTTCATAAAAATCTGATGAGTAGTTTCAGAGGAGTTGCCGTGACAAATTTTGTGACAGACAAACATACGGACAGACAAAAAACAATCAGTTCTCTTGAGGTCATGTGGCAAAAGGTTCAACAAATCAGCCATTGCCCGAGGATCTAGACTTAAACTCTTTTATTATACCTTTGGCATTTAGAACTGATCACATGATAAGATCAATCAATAGAAATAAGCCATGCCCAGTCAACTGACAGTTGACCAGTTGATGACTTTTGACATGGGGAACAGTTTTTTCAGTTGCGCGTTGTTGTAGGGATTTGTTACTGTTGAAAAAACATGTTTTATTGCAATACATTTTAATATGGAAATTTCATAACACTATAAGAATAGTATCTGTTATATAATTATTTTTCATACCTGTTTACCTATTGAATGCTCAAATAGGGAGATCTCCCTCTTTTCAGGTTTTCTAAGTGGGAGATTTAGATTAACAGCCTTTTTTGCAGAAAAAAAGATAATTTTGCTAGAAATCCAATTACACAGATATAACATAGACATAAAATTTATGATATCTCATTATTCTTCTAATGATTTTAGTCAAAATTTGAGCAATTATTACAACAAAAGGATTAATTATTTGTTGATTGCTTCTCAATGAATATTGTATTACATAAACATTGCATTAACATATGAGACTTTCTCGAAGTGGGAGATTGTCCAAAAAAGAGGGGAGTCTCCCACCTAAAGTGGATGGGTTAACAGGTATGACCACATCTACTTTTTTATATTTACTAGTATATAATTTTCTTTTAATGGACTGTTTCAGAAATGCAACGGAATTCTGGGAACGTCATGTTCTGGTTGGTTTTCATTGGCTAGGACGTCA
>JARWCS010365839.1:0-10451 GCA_034783895.1 Geukensia demissa | reverse complement strand
TTGCATACGAGAAACATTCGACAATTTTGGAAAACATTCGCCAATGACGAAAATGACGAGCGCTAGCTAAATCCCTGCATGTTTATTTCTAAATAATAAATTTCGAACCAAAATCTAGTCCAGCTAAACAAGGCTATCAGGTCAAGGAAAGTAAAATGAACGTTAATGAAATTTAATGTGAATTTAGGTGTACATTTGTAAATGAAGAAATATATTCTTTATAATACTGCAAAAACAGAGCTATTGGAAGAACTTGTGTTTGAAAAGAAGGAAAAAATTATAAAGATCCTTGTTTTTTATTTGTTTTACATACACAAAAAAAAATACGGTAAATCTCCCTCATTGTCAAATTTCTTTGAGGGAGTACTTTTCAAAACTTGACACCTCTGTAACTCTATCAATAACGTCATGGACTATTTTGTTATCCTGTGCCGACAGTGACGTAGTACTAATATCCTGAAATTTTGCTTCAAAATTTTCAATGGACCGTTTCAGAAATGCAACAGAATTCTGGAAACGTCATTGTTCTGGTTGGTTAAGACGTCATTTACAAGGACGATGAGATTGCGCAATGCATTTTACAAGGACAAAAGTTGAATTTCTGAATCGGTCCATTGTTATGTTTTTAATCTGGATCACTGGATAAGGTCTAGATAAAAGTGTTTTTTTGATTGCATATTTGAGAGTTAGAAAAAATTAGAAACCAGTAGTAGACACAGGTTTTTAAAGTTAACATGTTTGAGTCACATGATGCTATACTGTGCTCACTAAATAGTCTGATTTCAGCAGTAGCTATAAAATTTTTTCTAGTCTTCATTTAAACTCTATGCTTGTTCCTTAAAATCTGCTTCCGAAATAGGTCATGTAACCCACTATGTCTTCTGCAGCAAATTTTTGATACATAAAACCTCATGTAACTTGATTAGAGGAAATATCTTTCGTTCGAATTTTGAGTATATCATAAACTTTTCTTACCTTGTGTAAAAAATGAATTGTAAAATCACAATAAATGTTTTACTTAGGTGGCTACATTTATGTTGTCATGGATTTTCAGCTTTCCATGACAAATCACAAGTAATTTTGACATTTACAAAATGCCAATTATGGGGTAAATATCAAGGGGATTATACTCCATCTCCATAAGAAACAGAGGAAAATAGTGAAATCTAAAGGTCAACACAAGGCCAGCCTTCAACAAGGTTGGAATTCAACTCTTTGTGATAAGCTCTAGAACCCCCAAATAAAACCTGTCTATGTAAAATTATGCAAATCTTGCTTCAACCGTATACATTTAAAAACATAAAAACAACTTGAAAGACAAAGACTAAAAACTTGACACATTCACACCCTATATGTAGTGGGGTAAATTTTTAAGTATTATAATGAAAAAATATGGGTTTAATGTCAGAGAGACAACATTCCAACCTCAAGAAAAATAGAGGGGATTTACAAATTAAGAGATCTCCGCAAGGCCTTCAACGAGAGAGGAATACCACTCCTTGTGAAAAATTGTGTATACGTAAAATAATACTACTCTTTCCTGAATGTTATCAAAAATGTGCATGTAACAAAACATGAAACACAAAGACAAATCTATGTCCTCAATTCCTGACAGGCACATGAGACATATGGTTGGGTTAAACTAGTTTAGTGGGTAACTTCCCCAATAAGTTTTATCCCAACCTTCCACCAACAATTGGTCAAAGGAAAACATCAAAGAAAACAAAAGCAGTAACTGATGAACTGTAAAAATCAAACTATCAGGTTTATTTTTTACACACATTTCTGCCACAAAAGTATATTTGAATAAACCATATGCAAATCACTGGATGTACATGCAGTCAGTCACTCTACTGGTTGTCAACAAAATATGATCACAAACATGAGAAAAAAGCATGAAAAATAGAAATTTTGAAAGAAAAAATTTTCTCTCAAGGAGTTGGTCTGGCATCTGGGGTACCTAGCTTGTTCATTTGTTGCATCTAACTGTGAAAGGCATTGGCTGGTCAGCTTTTGTTTCTGATCTTTTTGTTACTTTTAGCATTATATTTAATCCTGATAACCATAAGAATTTATGGTTATAACAAAAAATGAGTGCTTGACTGATTTTAAAATAAGAAAATTGCCTGCAAAACCATCACTTTTATTATGCTTATTTCCCAGTCTGTTGGAGTGTTCCAAAGTGCTAAAAATGCAGCAAAGAATGTTCTTACATGTAATTTATAAAGATTTGAAATCAAGTTGTTGATATTTATTTCAGGATATTCGAACACAAGCAGATACTAAAGAGGCTCTAGAAGACATTAACACTGAAATTCGAGGAAAACTTCGTAAACTACGTAAGAAAATAGAGGTCAGAAGTCCAGATCATATAAACATACTGAGTATAACATTGTGTTAATTTATTTGAAAAGAAGCATTTTCTGGTTTCTACCAAAGAGGAGGATTTGGGGATTCACATCAATTACAAAATTTGGTTCTGGGCTTTAAGTCTATCTTTTAGTCAAACACAATTTATAGCAATGTAATGACGGAAACTACAGGAAAAGTAAATAAATAGAAAAAGGACGGGGGTCAATTTTTAATTAAACTGATATGAGAGATTGTGAATTGTAATCTGTTTATCGCTGGTTTGCTTTGAAACATCAGTGACATTAATATCCTCATAATGCCAAAGAACAATTGAATCAATAATAGTTTTTAGCTCACCTGACCTAAAAGGTCATGTGAGCTTTTGCCATCACTTGGGATCCTCCATCCGTCGTCCGTTCGTCCGTTGTCCGTTGTCCTAAACTTTTCTTTAAAGCTCTTCTCTTCTGAAACCACTAATCCATTTTGAACCATACCTGGCAGCAATAGTCCTTAGGTGGTCCTCTTTCAGAATTGTGTCCAATGACCCAGACCTTAAGACAAAAAGGCTGCCAGGCTAAAAATAGAAAAAAGGGGGATGCTAATGGACGTTTACTAAAATTGTGTCCAATGACACTGACCACCAAACAAAATGATGGCCAGGCTAAAAATAGAAAAAAAAGGGATGAGTTTCAAAAATCTTCTCCTCTGAAACTACTATGCTGATCTTAACCAAACTTTGCTGAAATGATCTTTGGATGGTATCCTTCCTAATTATGTCTGGCATTACTGCTCGCCTTCCAAGACAGCTGCTGTTACTAAAAATAGAAAAAAAGGGGGATGGTATATTTTAAAAATCTTCTTGTCTGGAACTATTGAGCCAATTTCAAAACAAACTTTGGTGGAATGGTGCTTAGATGGTCCTCTAAAAAAATTGTGCTGGTATCCCCCCACCAAGCAAGATGGCTGCCACAGCGAACCTTATGGGAAATTCACTTGAAAATCTTTTTGTCTGAAAGTACTGAGTCTATTGCAACCAAACTTTGATAGAATGGTCCTCAGATGGTCCTCTACAAAAATTGTGTCCGGCATTCCTCCCCTCTCCTCAACCAAGATGGCTGTCTCAGTTGAACTTAGTTTCATATAGAACTCTATCATCTTTTCATTTAAAAATCTTTTGTCCATAACAGCTTGGTCTATTTGAACCAAAGTTAAATCAATTTAATATCAACTTTGTCTTGGCAACTATATCAGGTGAGCGATTACAGGCCCCTGGGAGCCTCTGGTTTTATAGCAGTGTAGTCGCTTGATAATAGAAATATCAAGCAGTAAGATCAAAGGAAA
This sequence comes from Geukensia demissa, assembly GCA_034783895.1. Lineage (NCBI taxonomy): Eukaryota > Metazoa > Mollusca > Bivalvia > Mytilida > Mytilidae > Geukensia > Geukensia demissa. Next base: position 6,758 of record JARWCS010365839.1, on the reverse strand, counting down.
AAACGCATGAAACAGCAACAAATCTTTTTATCACTGGTATATATGAAAATGAAAAGATGGGGGTAAAGGTCAGAGAGACTGCACTCCAACCACACGAAAAACAGAGTAATGTACAAATCCAGAGGTCTCCACAAAGCCTTCAACAAGGGTGGAATACCACTACTTGTGAAAAGCTCTTAACTGCCCCAAATAAAAAATCATGTACCGGTATGTATAAAAAAACTGCTCTTACCTAAATATTATCAAAATGTTCATGTAACAAAACATTAAACACAAAGATAAATATATGACAACAATGCCTGACTTGGGACGGCCACACGAGATACAGTCTCTTCCAAAACAAATCTTATATTTTACCTATTTTATTTTTGTAGGATTTAGAAACACTTGCAAATGAACAGGATAAGGAAGAAGATCGGAAAACCTTGTTCCATGATGTTGACAACCATAAACAACAGTTGACGAAGTAAGAAGAAAAGGGTGAAAACTAGAGGTCAATCAATAAAAAATATTTTTGTTACATGGGCAGTTGTATCAAATGAAAATTTGTGCTGAATACATCTAAAGTGGGCTAGTTTATTTTTATGAGTGGCTGGGGGTTAAACAAAATTGTCTTCTTGAAGGGGGCATGTTTAAAAAAGAATATGAAATGTATTCCAGAAAGACACAATCCAAGACATAGGTTTAAAACAAATATTCAAAAACCAAAATAAACTGTGTGTAAAGTGCTTCATTAGAAAAGCTAGTTAGAGGCCAAAAATAGGAAGATTAGTCAAACTTTATGAATTAAGTTACATTCACAGACTACATGTAAATGAAATAAACAGTTCATGATGTTATGAACACCAAAAAGCCAAAATATAAAAATAACAAAAGAGAATTTTACAACATTCTTTTATTTTTGTCATAGATAACATTGGTACCAAAGGGAAAAATAGATTAAATTCTGAATAAAGCTATAAAATAAGCTGATTAAATTCCGAATAAAGCTATAAAATAAGCTGATTAAATTCTGAATAAAGCTGTAAAATAAGCTGATTAAATTCTGAATAAAGCTGTAAAATAAGCTGATTAAATTCTGAATAAAGCTATAAAATAAGTTGATTAAATTCTGAATAAAGCTATAAAATAAGCTGATTAAATTCTGAATAAAGCTATAAAATAAGCTGATTAAATTCTGAATAAAGCTATCAAATAAGCTGATTAAATTCTGAATAAAGCTATAAAATAAGCTGATTAAATTCTGAATAAAGCTATAAAATAAGCTATCTTGGATTTTTTAAAAGTGGCACTCGGTAAAAGAATTCTGTAAAAGGTGATGTAACCTTGGAAATCCTACACCTGTTTTAATTTCATATTTTATTAAGATATTAAGTTTTGTGCAATTTTTAGGTTTGGTCAATTAACTGGAGAAAATTTTGTCTGTAAAAGTCCCATCAGAGGATTTAACTCGTTATTTCATAAACCTTCTTCAATGTTTATAATATGTCTTCTATAACCAAGACGTTTGACAATACATATTAAATGTGCCAGAGTTTTTACCTGAAGTGATTTAAGTACGAGTCCACCCAGGAATCGTGCAAAATCTACGAAAGTGATACACTTGATACAAAGGCTACAGATAATTAATTTTTAATGTACAAAACAGATTCTGGAAAAATTAGTCATTTTTGACAAACTGTCTGGCACAGTAATGAATTCAGATCATTGAATTTAGAATTGGTATGATTTTATTTCAGTACAATATCTACCTTACGACAAGCTAATCTGTCCGCACAGTTCTCTATCGATAAAGCTGAAAAAGATCAACTTTTAAATGGAGGCACAGAACTTAGGAAAAGGTAAAAAAAATGTAATAATACTGTGATAATATTTAAAAGAAAGAATATGGAATACATGTATACGCCAGGAAGACACAATCCACATCCTCCAGACCGTGCATCACATAATTTCTTGTTAAGATGTTGCCTTTAGTTCACTAGATTTCGGTTGGGCATGGAACACTGCAACAGAAAAATCATATGATCTTTTTAAGAATTCTGATTTCAGGTGAAAATGAGTATACTGAATTTAAATTTGACTAAATGTGTCTGACCTGTGGATTAAATATAAAAACTATGTTTTTGTACCTTCAATGACAGTTTTTTTCATTTTGGATATGTGTTAAGGCAAAAACCATTTTGTTATTTAAATTTAGCAGTGAATTTTTTCTAGCAGGTGACAGCATTATTTTTCAGCAATACCACAAATTAAAAAAAAATGTCTGTGATCTAGGCAGTTAAATATTTTTTTGCATAAAAAAACAAAACAAAAAAAACACCTGCATCCCGATAAGAAAATTGTTGTTGCCTAATATAGATTAAAGAGTGTTGTGCAGGATTCTTGCTCTAACTTTTATGATGACCGTTGAGAAGGTAAATCTCCTACAGTTTAAACTAGTGATGGACAATATTACAACTAGGTTTTTATTTCTCATTTGATTGACTGAATGTTGCTTAGCATCCAGCGGCAAATGTTTCATGTATATTCAGGACAAGAGCATATTAAATAGTGATGGTGCAGTGTTCCAGCAAGAATTTAAGAGCAGAGGGGCACAATTTCATAAAAGACACTAACGCAAAAAAAAATGAACAGGGGACAGTTCAAATCAGATAAAATATGTGAAATACCAAATACATTGTTATTTTAGGTTCTATTAAGCCTAATTATTCTTAAGTCCATAAAGTCTTTGTTTTCGTTAGAAATTACCTGTTTTACATGTTCTTGTATCCCAAATATACGAAAGGAAGAGTAAGATTTGATATGTGCTAGGTCACCAAAGCAACAATCCATAGTAAATAAAGACATCCCACTGTACCCAGACACATTATTCTGGCTTACCACTCTTTGCCCTTACTCCTTAATGCTGCATGCTTAGCTGAGAAGCAGCAAGTACCAATTTTAATGTCTAACATTTACAGTTAATCTATTAGGTACTGGAAAGATTCTGTATAACCATTTTAAAGAATTCCCTTCACAATCGTTCATCAAACAAGCCCATGAACCCATCCCACGAGCCTGTGAAATTTTGAGCCATCCAACTTATCCTACAAACCCATCCTATGTTTTCTAGTATGCCATTTTTCATGTCATCATGAATGGCAAATACTATGAAAATCAATACATATTGTTTTAGATTAAATTACCGATATTTTTATTTATTGTATCTTACCACAGTAATTGATGTTCTTTGTTTTTATTGATGCATGATTTAAAATAAAAATACATCACCACTTTGAAATTAATAATATGTTGATGAAAATAATAAGTTTTCTGGACAATTTAAGGATTGCAATAAGACCTCTCAGATGAAGAATTTGCTCTTATGTAGAAAGGCAGTTTAGCTGCACAAATGAAAAGATAGTTAATCCCACAAATCACTTAAATGCAATGCAGTTCCAAGTCAGTGGATAAATACTGAACATAAAAAAGTCAAATCATAATATAATTAGTCTTTATAGATACATTCCTTCATCAAAAATAACAACTAGTAAAGTATTCGCTTATTTTTATGCCTTTCAGAGGAGGGAACACAAAGGAAGGTTTAGTGAAGGCTGCTACTAATATAACAGAAAATCTAATGGCATTAAACCGGAAAATTTCGGAACAGGTTCAGCAAAGTGAAAGTACAAAATCTGTTTTGTGTAAGTTATTTTAACAGGCAAATCCCGCTACAATATTTGGACTTGAAATCACAAACGACTGTATAATCTATCAATATTTTCTTCTATGGATGTATAGTTGATAAACTATTGTGAACATGAAAAGTAAAGATATGGAATAAATTCAAAGTAGACCACACCACAACTCATCAAGCGGGTATCAAGTTAAAATCTAGAGGTCTCTACAAGGCCTTCAACAATGACAGAATCTTACTCCTTGCAACAAGCTCTGAATACGGTTGTTTCGAATCATTTCTATTCTGTCAAAAGTTTTGAATTTTTGTCTCCCAGACCACGTGACTTCGCTGGAATGTAAGGCATCGCACTTCCGATTCTATGCGTGGTAACTATAATTCGTTTTTTATTTTACTTGACATGTGATGTATACACGTTCCTCAAATTACAATTATTAAAATACGTTAACTGAATGATTTTCTTCATTCTTGAATTGCAAAAGGATTTCTTTTATATTTTACACGTAAATCTGACGTAACTGACATGTACACCGGAAGCTGTCTGCCTAACATTACGTCATAATGACATGAAAAACGCGGAACCGGTCGACGGAATAGAAATGATTCGAAACAACCGTATTACATTGCATTTACAAGAGACATTGATTTGATAACCAAAGGATGACTTGATGTTTACACAGAGAACAATGATAATTTTACACACACAATTTAACGGAGGATTAGATCAGAAGAAGTCCTGCAAAAATATTTATAAATAAGTTTAATTTGCCATATCGGTGAAGTAGGTTTCTCCCATAGGCAGATTTATTGAGAGGATTTTGGGTTGTTTCTGGGGTTAAAACAATCAGACCAAAAAACAAGCAAAAAGAAAGAACGATTTTACTAAAATAGACCAAAATTTGGTAATTTTGTATGATAAAACCCCCTCACACCTCTTGGTCAATGATATAAACATTTATCCTTCAATTAAGTATTTTATTATTATACAAATACAAGTGTACGAATATTGCAAAGTGGTATTTGTATAGTAGCATAATTTTTTCTCCTGTTAACCTAACACAATATGTGCGAGCCAAAATATTAAATTAGGAAACCCTCTGACTGGTGTCTTCAAATACGTACACGTTCTTAAGAAATGTAGGAATGTTGAAACCATTCAGCAATTTTAGAATTAAAATCGTTTATTTATTTACCTTTTAAGAATTGCAGGATAAAAACAATACATATATATTGCCGAAAAATATCAAATTCATTTGCATTCGCTGTGAAACTGGTTAAAATGAACACGACATGTTACCCGTTTCTAAAGCTTGTACAAATAAATTATATATTTTCTGGCAATGTACATGTATTGTATATTTAGAGGCCAGCACTGGTCGGAATATGGTAAGAACCTGACTGGAATGTCAAAAAAGCTAAACATATTTAAGTTAGCTCAGTTTTTACATTCTTAATACTTCTGCCATATACTGCCTCAAAAGTAGCAGTTGTCAATTTGTTTTTTTAAGTACAATAAAATAGTTCTTAACTAAACACCCTTAGGATTGAGTTTTGTCTGGATAAGATGTAAAGTATAAAATATTAAATAGATCATTTAAGCTCAGGTCTTGCTTAATGATTGATTGTTGCTTAACGCCACATCGGCAATATTTCAGCCATATTGTGGCTCAGGTCTTGCAGATTTGTTTGGTATAAACCAGTTTTTTCGATTTTCTAAGGATTTTACTTTAAAATATGATTTAATTCTTTTACAGTAAAATCATCTGGGACCATTTCAAGTACACAGGAAGAAATGAAGGTCATGGGAGGTCATATAAAGAATTCACAAAGACTGATTACAAAATACGGCAGACGACAGTTAACTGATAAATTACTTATAATTTTAGCACTTTTGTTTTTCTTTGTGACAGTACTATATATTGTGAAGAAAAGGATATGGTAGCATATTGTTTATAGTTTTGTTTAATAAATTATTGTGCAATAATAGTTGTTAGAAAATAGTTCTGTGATGATTGCCCTACAGGCCAACTGGCAGCTCTCGAAATATGATATTGATTATTGTGAATAATATCAACTTGGCACATCAATTAAATTTGTAGATTCCCATCCACTATGATCCAAAATATTAGAGGAGCAGGATTTTGGATTTTTTTTAGTATTTTGACAGTCAACAACACTACAAAAAAGAAATGTTTCCTAAATTTGCATATATATATTTCCAAATAGTTCCAATTTATAGGGAGAGGAAGCCTGAGACAACTTGGCAGAAATGCAAACAGGGGTCGTACACATTTATCACAACAAAAATCAAGTTCTTTTCAAGGTCTTTAGGCATATTTTAAGATTTTTCAAGGACAAAGGATGTCCTGATCACTGCATTTTCCTAAGAGTATAACTTTAGGTCTTAGTCGGGGTTTTGATTGATGTTATTTAACTTCTTCATATTCTGGACGGAATCAAGTTGCCAAAAATAATTCATACAAGGGGCTGGGGAATTGCCTTGTCACAAGATGCCAAATAGGACAGTATTGATAGGAGTGGGGAATTTAGCGAACACCGGACAGATTTTTTTTTCATCACCTTCAAAGAATGTTGGTTGAGAATTTATCCATCCTGACGGATGCTAAGAGGGGAGACTCTACCTCCAGGCAGAGAAACCCAGCCACCAATTTGTTAACCCCCCCCATCCCCCGACTGCTCTAAGGTCAGTTAAGTATTAAAACATTATGCCCATCTAACGTCCACCCTTTTAGCAGAGCCTTTAGACCTGCATTTTGTTTAATGCAATGGACATGAACTAATGGCATAAATTATTCTCCAAATGTCCATGTTGTTGTCTTCCATGACCTATAACAATTCTATTTTCTGAAACTCTCATCAGTCGACTACATTGATTACCATTTTGGAGAACTGAAGGTCACTGGAAAAATTACAGGGTCAGAAAAGGACGATGGTCATTAAGGCTCATTTTTGGCCCAAGAATTTGGCTAAAAAAATGAAAATTGGCTTATATCTATTATTTTATATTTTTTGTATTAAATAATGTCTATAAAAAGAAAATCCAACAGAATTTTCAGTTTAA
>JARWCS010365829.1:0-10452 GCA_034783895.1 Geukensia demissa | reverse complement strand
AAAACTTGACCCTAGTCAATGGACCGTGAAATTGAGGTCAAGGACAAAAGACATGTGGCAGACTGACATGTACTCCTCATAATCAATAAGCACACTCAATATTATTGACCTGCCATGTATAGTTACTGAGAAACTGACCTAAGCATGAAAACTTGACGCTGGAGACCTAAGTCTAACTGAACCATGCAAAGTAGGTCAAGGACCAATGTCATGTGGTATGTCGATAATTTCATATCACAAACTATAAGTACACTAACTTTGATCATCCTATCATTAATACTTTCAGAGATAAAGAGCTTTCAAAAAACTTTACGCCGCCACCGCCGGAAAGTAACACCTATGTCTCGCTTTCGCGACTTCGTCGCAGGCGAGACAAAAATATTTTTGATATTCTGTGACTGTTTGAGGAATCAATTTCAATCATAAGGTTTTGATGTTGTACATACTGCTTCACTTGTCATTCAAACAACTATTTTGTACATATACTGAGTTTAATGTGTTTTGGTTCTTCTGATTTTTTGGGGGCTACTAGATCTACTTAGGGACTACAAAAAAATGTATTCTGTAGTCCTCCGGACTACTGCTGAAAAAAATAAGGTGTCAATCCCTGCAGGCAGACATGAAAAAATACTTCGAATTAAATATTCTATGTTCATTGGTTAAGAATTTTGTTAGCAGAGAAAAAGGTCACCAGAGAGACCAAGAGGGAAATGAGACCATCAGACAGCTAAACTTAGTAAACTACTACAGTAGCTATTGACTCTGTGAAAAGGTATATTTGAAAGGGGAAACAGTTTGAATATATACATTATCAATTTTACAAATGGATTGAGTGCTTACGGCTATATAATGCTTTATTAGGCCAAAAGTTAAATATTTTTAACTAAGTCACCTCTAAAAATTCTTTTAAGGCAATTTGAAAAAAAAAATTTATAATCATTTTCAAAACTTTTGAAATCCTTTGCAGTCTCTTTCCCTACTTTAGTCGTAAGTTGTTTCTTTTTATCAATCTTTATCTGTAGAATGCTTTTTGAAACAGAATTTCCATATTGAATTCTATATTTTATTTGACATTGGTACATTTTTCTCAACATGTGTAGGAGTAGATAATGTCCATCAAGACCCGTCTAAATGCACCTCGAAGAACATAACCCTTGTGTTGTAACAGTAAACTTTACAGTACATGTATAGCAATCACTTATTTAACCTGATATAACCTGATAATATTGATGAATTTTATCTAATATTGACAGAGAAAAAATATTTTCTCTAACTTCTGATCCATAGATTCTGTTTCATACACCTTTAGGCAGTCAACAAACAAAAATATATAAATTGTGGCATTAGACCGATGTACACATATCCAATTCAGAATGTTGAGTAGATTTGTGAAAAGGGAAAATCTACTCTGCATATCTGATATGTCCAACTGATATGAAAAACTTTGCAGATTTATAAAAATAATTAATTGAGTCGTTCCTCCTGGTTAGTTGTATTGTTCACACATATTTCAAGTGTTGTATGTATATATTGATAACTTCAGCCTTCATTTACTTTAGGGGACCCAACCCTATGAGGCTAAATCTGTTCTTACCCCTACCCTTAACCCAAACCTAAACCTTTCCTAACTAATCTCTTAACCCTAGCCCCTGACCCTAACCAGAATTGCCCATAATCTATTCCTAATCAAACACAATATCCTAATCCTGGGTACTGGGTCGCCTAAAGTTAATGAACGCCATAACTTCTCTGTAACTATGTTATTTAGTTTATGAGAATAAAATCTATCTATCCAAATTGAAACTATTTGTATACAAGACGACACACCCAAACAGTGAGTCAGTTCCTCCAGAATTTGTGCACAATTTTTATCCATAATTTGACAGACAAAATAAAACAATTATTTATTCACTTCAACTGTGCTAATATTCAAGTAAAATCTTAACTTATTTGGATTTAAACCTTAATCTTTAAAAAGTAAAATAAGAAAGTTTTCATTCATAAATTTACAAAAATTTGAACCGTATAAATAGCACAATTCATTTGAGATTGAAAGCTTGGAAACATTAATGTTGATAACACTTTTCAACAAAATACAATAATCTGAAGTCAACGTGCTTTGATCTGGATAAATGCCAGCAATATCTCAACAATTTCGACAGGAAGTTGTAGGCGCCATTTTCTAATGCCCGAAATATTTTTGATTAGCACCACATTTATCGGGTCGTCAGACATCCCTTGCGGATATTAGGGTCTGTGCATTTTATGTTTTGATATTTTCTATGCAATTACCTTCAATAATTTACATTTCGCCATCTATTTTGTCTCCTTTTTACCTGTTGCTCCTCAAATTCCGTCCATGTGTGTTGAAGGTCATGGTCAATATTACCGGAAGTTGTTAAGTTTGGTCAGGTGCGAAATTTGCATTAAGAAAGGTGACACATTTTTGCGTTGCCACAGGGTGTCAAACTATTTAAATGTGTTTCAATTATTAAAATAGGATGCTTATGTTTATTTCTACCTGAAAATCACGTATCCAATGGATTGGATGTCAGATATTTTTTTTTCTTGTGTAGGGGGATGGGGTGATTTTATATCACCTTCAATCCTATATTAGTAAAACCTCTTGTCGAATGAATCCACCAACCATTAAATCAACCTTAGTGTTGAGTAACCAATCAATAAATTTCTCGAGACCAATTTAAAAGTACAAATTTCATCCTTTCATTACTTTTCATGATAACCCAAATCTAGTCCTATATATTTTACGTTTTTATTGGGATTTTTTCATTTTTTATTATATGCGGAATGCGAAGTCTTCGAGCGGCAGCTTGATAGTAAAAACAGCAAATAGTAAATAGCAAAAATAAACAATAAAAATATATAAAATAACAGAAACAGTAAATATCGCCGCCCGAGGTACTATGTTATAGGACTATTGGGAGTAAGAGTCAGAATAATGTGTCTGGTTAAAGTGACTTCCTGTGGACTGTTGCTTTCGTGGTCTTGCACGTTAAATAGCCGGCTAAGCATATCGGTCTAGGGCAAAGCATATCTCATTCATTATCACTCAATAATATGCTCTCGAGTGAATGGGCATGAAATATTTGCCGAAAAGAAATTAAGCATCATTAAATCAATCAATAAATTTTAATTTGATTTTGCAAAGCCAATTTACATCATATTACTGCTAAACATTAAAATCGTATTTAAATCGGGCATATGTTTCCGAGACTTACTTTTTTAATTTTGGATTTTGAATTTCCGAGAATTTTACATACAGGCAGTATTACAAAGAATCAATGTCTTTTTCTGATAAATTTTAAAATAAACTAATTTACAATTTTATAACATGTGCATTGCTATTGATACGGCTTTTCTCTAACTTTCTTATTTATCATACGATAATGCCCCAGCGTCTGATCCCAGGGTCCAGATTCATACCTATGCCCATGACCAGTTTTTTTGTCTTTGAATTTTGCCCTGGCCCTAAGGGCGGATAAGTTGTAACTGTTTCATCCTCTTTAAATAAAGTATTCTTCTTCCTTCTTCTTCTTCTTATTATTATTAATATCATTATCATCATTATTTTGTCCAGGACCGTTTTTTGGCCTTTTCTTTGTAAAAGATTGCAAAACTTAGATGGACCCTCAAAAATTAAATAAACTAAAATGGGACGGGAGTTGAACGATATAAACGTCCTTCACACAAAATTAATGCTGTCAGTCGGATGGTAATAAGCTTAAAGTATATAGGTGACACAATTAGAAACTTTGTATGTATGAAGGTTGTTGATAGTGATTAACGTGCTACAAGCAGCTAAATGCTTATTTGAGCAAAAACTGGTCGGCCCAAAGTCAATGTGTCTGGGTAAAGTGGCATGTCTTCTTGCGGTCTGTTGCTTTCGTGAGCTAGCACGTTAAAAATCCGGCTCAGCGTGTGGGTCTAGTATAAAGCAGGGTTCATTTATCATCACTAATATGCTCTCGTCCTGAATATGCATGAAATATTTGCCACTGGACTTTAAGCACCATTCAATCAATCAATCAATCAAAAAGACATATAGATACAACATACCGATCAAATCACTCGGATAGGCAGTACGTCAAGTACTTTGATTACCATTTATAGTTGTCTATATTATGAATTACGTTGCTCAGCCAAACGTTAAATGTGACCAGTTTTTATTTGGCTTGGTCTTAAAGTTGATCTGATTTCGAGTTTAGCTTGTCTTTATATAATGATAACCTTAGTTTAAAAATGTAGAAAAACTTAAGCTTTGAAGTACATGAATAACCTGAAATTAAGTCTTATTGCCTGTTCACACTAGACTTAACTTAATCCGGATAATTTTAAGCCAGTTTACAGGAAACCTGGGGTTGTGGCTTAAGTTAATCCGGATTAAAATTGAAACGCAGAAATCAATAGACCATAGGTAACGTTACTTATTATACCGTTAGATTTAATCCCTTTTGCGTTCACACTACATTTTGATCCGGATTAATAGAATTCGTTTTTTCATTAGAATATGTCTGCTTAAAAAATCGATTTCCCATCGAAACTTTTGAAACTTTGGTGTTCTTAATATGAATGCAGTTTATATAGTTAAGTGGGAATTTTGTCCTAAGCAGAGTATCATATTTCAAGAATGAAATTAATATTCTACAAGAATTAAACAACTGTGTTTTCGCCAAGGATTAAAGATGCATTCAATGAAAAGCGTTTTTAACATCTGAAAACCGATCCCAACTGGTCACAATTCAGCAGGTTAGCTATTACCTGCTCACTATAGTCTACCATTTATACTTGTTTTTTCTATATAATTGTGTTATGTTTCCTTGATAACTCAATAGTTGTGTAACTTTTTCTTACAAACATATGGTAGTACTAGAAAATTTTGTCTAAAATACATGTCATCTATGCTAAATAGCATGTTTTTGTTTAACTAGGAGTTGTGTGATGATGGGTTCTCAGAAATCACTGGTTCCTTTTTTCGGTCTTCACTTGTATTTTCGAACTGTTCAGTACAAGTAAATAATAACAGCAAGGTTTAGGAATTTTAAATTTTCCTTGAAGCCGTTAAATTAATAAACTGGAATTGTTGCATTCCTAGTCTGTCAGCGGCGCTGTACGTCGGTAGAAAATTTGACATTACATATGGTTCGGGAGAAATATTTGCAAATTTGACTGCTTAAATATATTACTTAAATTGCTTCCGTAGATAATTGTATTTTGTTTTATGGTAAATAGTCACTATGTAATAACACATTCCTCCTAATACACCAATAATGACCCAAATACAGTTAAGAATGATATGGAGGGGAAAAACATTTATAAAACCTTGAAAACAATCTAATTATTAGAGGGTTAAAATGCAAAATGAAAATTATTTGGAGTAGGCAAGCAAAAAATGTGCAAACTGAGAGAAATGCAAAATACATACTTAACAAAAACAAACTGGAAATAAACATACAGGTTACCTGGAAACAAAAAGAACAGTGGCTTTGTTTTCACAAACCCATTTACCAAAAAGGAATACGATCATCCTCTTCAGAAGTTACGCACCTTCTGTCTTTAATGCCGTTTTTATATTATTATTTCAAATTTAATCTGTATATATATATATATAGTATTCATGCACAGAAATTCCGGAAATACTTTTACTTTGGTATAAGAATAATTATTAGATATAGCTCGGTCTTTTAAAGGTGGTGCAAAATTTAAACAGCTTAAACTTAAACCACTCACAAACAATTTCAGATGTCGGTGCGTCGGTACATTTACTTAGTTGTTTTAACTTCATTTTACTCTGTATATATTGCAGACTGTCCTTTTGCTATTTTGATTCGAAAACGTTTTTATCGAGCACTACGATGTATATTGTGATTTATTCTATGAAATGGAAATTTATAAACGGATGAAAAAATAGTCCTCTGTCTCATGTGCCGTTCTTTAATTTGGTAAATTGTTTTCGTCAATCGGTTTGTTGACAGCTTAAGGCCATCATTTCTTTCAGTGTGAACATGTTTTACATCGTCATTTCGCATTTGAATGCAAATTCAAGTCGCATTATATATCCGTGTGAACGGTCGAGACATTAGATTCGCCAGTGCGTAGAGCCACGTATCAACGTCAGCCTAAAGCGAAAACTACGTGCAAGAAGGGGAACGTTAGTACATAGATAATTTTTCTGAAAAGTAAGGCAATCGATATATATATGGAGATCTGGAAAAGGAAGAAGATGCTTGACACGAGGGGGTTTGAAATGAAAAAAAAATCGTTGTTAAAGCCTACGAAACACGAAAAGTGAGAAATTTAACGAGACACTTATCCAAATTAATGAAATGAATTAAAAAAAGTAGTAGTATATATAAATGCAGCTTGTACACTTTGGCTGATAGTTGCAGTCTATCAAAGCATGCAAATAAAAGGTGATACCGTATATGCTTATAGCTGAAACAGAAGTATAATTGAATTCTATTCGGTCATACAAACAAGTTGCAAAGACACTGTTGGTCAATTTTCTTCTTTACGGATGAGGACACAAGCTATAAGACCTTTTTATATATTGGTATTAGCTCAGATGCTAATCATCCTTGTGGATATGGAAAACCTGAGACGAGTCAAAAATGGATGGCTATTGCAAAGAGAGTTGAGAACAATCAAGGGTAGCAAAGTATAAATTGAAGATTTCGATTTGCTTCTTTTGATATGTTTGGATATTGGACTTCCTATATTTTGGTTCTATTGCTACTGATGAGAGGTTAGTCCTTGAAATATACATATAAGATACCAAAATTCTCCATATTTATTCAACATTAGTGATTATGTATTTTAACGTGTAAATAAATATTTAACAGTACCGGCCTTATTGAATCAGATTTCAACAATGGAGAAAAAAACACATACTTACTTGTAATATGAATCTTGAAATGTTTTCTCATAGTCCCGCTAGCAGTCAAACATTTTCTGAAATGAAACAAATAAATGACTTAGAGTTAGAACAACAAAATCAAAATGTTATATATGGATAATGCCTAAAAGGTTACCGATTTTTAAATGTTTCAGTATAAATTTATCTTAGAACTGTGAAGACATACAACGTTTTGCGTTTTTGTAATTTCATGACATGCAAATACAAAAATATGTTGCATCTGAAAGATATGGTATTCTTTTATCCCGTTGTCTTTACATGCCGATATCCATATTAACGATGTGGGAGTGATACTTTACTGTACAAGTTTAAAATGGATATATGTTTTCTTCCAAACTGACCACACATCTAAAAACATAAAATTACATTTTTTACTTTGTAGAAACTCCTCAAAGTAGACACAGTATACTACAGTTCTATAAGGTTCCTTGCTGCATAGGTATGCGTCGTCACATGACCAGACATACGTAACTATTCGGGTTCAATATTTGCGAAATCAATTATTTTGAAAGTACAGGATTGAAATAACCAGAACTTAAGTGATATACAAATAACTTTTTCCAATAGTTAATGTTTAAAGCATTTAGATTTAATGGATTATATTAATCGTTGCTCTATGAATATTTTAGTAAATGTCAAGGTATACAATGTCATGACAACAAACAAGCCGTTTGTTCGAATGTTGATTTGTAACTAGAAAGTGCTATAACTTTTAAACTATTATGTTAGAAACAGTATCGAATTTGGTGGTTTTAATTATGAAATTATGTAATTTTTAAGGATCTTGGAGTACATCTCGTCCGCCGTTTGCAGGTTGCAATCGGTTTGATAGATTTGTCTTAACAACTTAGTTATTTGGATTTGTTAATCTGAAAGATAAAATCAAGTATGAAATTGGAAATAGTTTTGTTCACTTCATTTGGCGTGAAACAACTAATACCAAACTTTGGCGAACAAGGTTTTTGGTTGTTCAATCTTAAAATTTTGGTGGGTTGCCTGCCAATTAATTCAACAATTCAGGTCTTCTTAGCTCATTGTTGTTCCCATGGTAAACAAGGTATCGAAAGGGGTAGGTACGTTAACCCTATATTTGGTACAATTTTTAAATTTTGTGACACCAGAATTAGTTGTGAAAATGGTGTTGAAACCTTCATATCTTATTCTCATATAATTTTTATCATTTCGACAAAACAACAGGGCATGTTTGAGTATTTCAACAAGAATGTAACATTTTGTAAAAATATTAATTTGTGGAGATATTTTGTTCAAAATAGATAAAAGCGCACCAAAACATCACGAAGATAGTTTAGCTAAACATTTCTCCTTGATCTTTAATTGTGCAAAGTTTAGTTCTGACGTTTTTGTGCGATCTACATTAAATCGACAAAATTGTATCAAATATTGTATCAAATAAGTAATTTCTTAGTATTTACATATTTAAAGCATTTTCTTTGAGCCATGTGACCGTTTTAGAACCAATGAAACTAAAAACCGTTGGATTTCCTTTTTATAGACATTATTCAATACAAACGATATAAATATAATAGATGTTAGTCACTTAATTTTTTGTCAAATTCTTGGGCTATAAATATGAGCCTTAACGAACCTTGTCATTTCTTGTCATAAAATTCTTGTCTTGTCATCGTTGTCATTTCAACACTTCGTACCTTAGAATGGGGACTAACTGTGCACCCCTTTTTTATTCGTATGAAGCTGATTCATACTGAGCCTCCTGCAGAGAAAGGAGAAACAGTTGGCTCAATCTTTTGGTTTCACGTTCCGATATATAGATGATGCTCTTTCATTGAATAATTCTAAATTTGGTTACCATATTGACCGCATCTATCCAATTAAACTTGACATCAAGGATACTTCATAAACAGAAAGGTCTGCTTCATACCTTGACTTACACCTATATATTGACAGTAAGGGCGGGTTAAGAACAAAACTTTACGACAAGAGAGATGACTTTAGTTTTCCCATTGTAAACATTTCGTTCATGTCTAGCAACATTCCAGCCGCACATGCATACGCAGTGTATATTTCAGGACGTGTGCTTCCGATCAGAATTTCATTGATAGAGGGTTGCTACTGACAAGAAAGCTTCAGAGCCAGGGGTTTATCAGGGAAAGTTTAGAGTCATCACTCTGGTTGCCATCATGACTTGCCTGACCGATACAAAATATCCATTTCACAAATGACATATATCTTCCCGCTGTCATGACCAAAAATTCTGTTCCTATACCGGTTGTGACTAACACCTATTGCGACTATACAGGTCATTGTCTACTGAGTAACACGACGGGTGCCACTACTGAATTGGGAGTTGCTAACCCTTCCAGAGCACCTGAACTCAGCCTGTTTTTTGTAAGGTTCGTGTTACTCTTAACTTTAGTTTTCAATGTATTGTTGTACGTACTATGTTTGTCTTTCGTTTCTTTTTTGTTGGCCTTGGTCTTGTCTGTCTTCGGAATTAACGATTTCTGTCTGCTTCTTTGGTATCTTCGAACTCTTTTTGGAAAGAGGTCATCAAAATAATATTATATAAATAAATTGTGATAAGAAGACGTTTTGTCCCGTGTTGGCAACTCTGCATTGGTCCTTATAAGCATTGTTGATTGCCAGAATGGAACAGAATGCTGTGGTAACGTTTGGAATTGAGCATCCAACAAACATTCCAGCATACTTTGGTTCAACTTTGCTCAGCTGTTTGAGGCAAAAACACTTTAATTGGATTTTCGTCGTGATTTGTCAAACTAAGTTCGTCTGTGGTGGCCATCTTGGTGGTTAGGGGAATGCCGAATAAAATTTTGGTGAATGACCATCTAAGAACCAAGCCACTGAATTTTAATCTCAATTGAATCGGCATTTTCTGTCAAGAAGATCTTTAAATTGATTTCCCACAGGATCCCATGTTGAGCTAGGTTTGGCTGTGCCGGTCGGTCGTCTTGGTTGGTTCTTGGGGGTGTCTGATACAGTTTTGGTACAGGATCATCTATGGACCATACATAGTGATTCCAATTGGGTTTGGTTCCGACTGGCTCAGTAGTTTAAACAAAAATATGAATTTCCTCATAGGGGCCCATGGTAAAGTTCGGCTGAGGTAGCCAATTTTGTTGGTCGGTGGGCATGCCGACACATTTGAGAGGAGACCGACAAAAAACATCAATATTTAATACCAATTTGTAGAATGTAAGTACAAACCGCATTGAATAATAATTTATGACTGAAATGCATACTTTTAATATCAAATGATTACATGTTTTAAACGTCCAGACGATTTTTCAGAGTTATTGTCCTTAGGCGGTGGGTACCCCTTTAAATAATCACAACCTACATCTTATTAGTAAACTTTTGCAGCAGTGATAAAGATATCACAAGCTCCTTAAGACTTTTACAAAATTTTATAACCGTTACAATCATTTATTACAAAAATACGACTGCAAATGTAAAATTTTGATACGACAAGGGATATCACATCCTACATTCTATGGAAACATTACATATAAAGCATATAA
>JARWCS010365818.1:0-10452 GCA_034783895.1 Geukensia demissa | reverse complement strand
TATAAGGTGCAGTATGGTTAAAACGGATTATTTACTCTTCCTAATTCATAAACATCATTAAATCACACTTACCTGCCAGATTTTCGTCGAAATTTCATCAATTTCATCATTGAAATGAAGTTCACCTGCGCGTGTTGTTTAAACACGTGAGTTTGTTATGAACTTTGTGATTTGGACCCGTCCAGATTTTGTGAAGTAAGGTACCCCAATACAACAAAATACGAACATTTTCTGTTATTTGTCGGTTTGTTTGTTGGTTAAAGGATTCAGTACGGTTTTTATTTCATTAAACAGCTTCGACCACGTCTCTCGCTTTTTTAGACATGACCTTCTATTTCTTAGCTGTTTAATTGAAATAAGAACATACCTTCATCCTTTAACCTTTACTAATTTTAACTGACATTTTAACCTAGATACATATGAGTATGCTGATCCAAGAAGACTATCCTTACTCCCTGAATTTTTAATGTTTAACTTTTTGTCATTATTTATTGTTGTTATCGTTATTAAGGATTGCCCGTTTTAATGTATGCTGCTTCCTCCGTCCTTCTCTTCCAATGAGTACCTATTATTGTTAAAAAATATTTTCCTATACCCATATCCTTCTTTTTAATTCTGAATGAGTGACTTTTCTGTCAAAACCTCACAGGGCAAAGTTGCGAATGACGACACATGTCTTCTGAAGAAGACTCACAATCTTTAGTTTTTAATCTTAAAGTTGCGTAGAAGAGTCAAAATAAGAAGTAACACAAACTGTAAGAGTTCAAGTTTGACTTGTCTACAAGGTAGCTTGTAACTAAAATAAATAGAACACTTGTGGCAACTCAAAAATTGCTTAAAACACGAACAATTACGAAACGAACATTAATCATAAATGAACCATTAGAAAACCTGTTACGACCTATTTGTTATTTGCTCGTGTATTTTATGATACAACTTTCCCACTTGAGAGTTTTTTTTTAACCAAATTAAGTAATTAATATCTCAGAAAAAAGCTGACATATCTTTAATTTGACCCACAATTGTTCACATTAAATAATTATAACTTGAATTGGAAACAAATAATTATCTTGGATTTTGTAACAAACAGTAAAATTTTGATTCTTGTAAACATTTTTGTATAGAGATAAATCAAAGAACATTTTCTATCTGTTTCAGACCAGCTTTCTCAGATCAGGTCCGTTTCACTAGCATCCCTCCTATGTGAAAATATTGATGGCTTGTTTGAAATGCAGAATAACGCATTGAGGCAGACAGGAACAAATAAGTATGTCAGATATGTGATTTTAAAATTTCTTCATAATATTCTAGAGTCTAGCACAACAACACCAAAATGAATAAGTGAGGATGACAAATCACTTAAAGTAGGTTAAATGAAATAGATATACAAGTGATGGTGGCACATCACTATTAATAAAAGGTAAAGTAAGTGAAGATGGCGAATCACTTAAAATAAACAAATATTTCGAACAACAAATGTTCTTTATCAATGTACGATGTGTTCGCTTCGGGGACATTTAATTATTCGAAGATTTGAAAGAAGATTTGAAAATACTACGTAGATAAAATTGTGATGGAGTTAAGTCTTGCGAGGACAACAAAAAGAGGATAAAATGCACATTTATCCACATTCTTTATTTGGTATATTCTTAAACATACTTGGGATGTATGCTTCTCATTTGCCGCCGTTTCGTTGGATTCCTGAACCCATCTGTTTTGTTCCATGAAATACCAATAAATTTTGTAATGACTGCCACTTTTCTTTTCATAATCTCAATAAGCACAACATAAAAACTCATAGGAGAAGTTGTCAAATTATTCATATCATTTGTTTGCGGGTTTAAATGACACAAGACCTATATAAAAATCCAGAAAAATCTGCAATGAATTTCTCAAAAAGTCGTTTGAAATTTATGGTAACTGACGTATCTGTCAAAATAATATTATGACGAGAAAACTTCAATCAAAGAAACTAAATCTCTTCCAAATCTAAAAAATCTTAAATCTCAAATCTCAAAATGAGCACGCGGATGCTTATTTAATTCAAATATGCAAGTTCTTACTAGCTTTCACAGTCATTTGAAATCCGTTATTTCAAACGAGCAGCAAACACCCTTATACACAAAAGTAAAACTACGTAACCATCATGACAAAGCTTAGCACGTGTGAATGACATATAAATCAAACAATATCTAGGATGTTAGCAAGTGAGAAGGACAAGATTTACTTCTTCATTTTCTTTTATTACATAATACGCAGATGAATCTTTCAGTGAACAAGAAGATATTAGACCCTATTCTTGCTAATTACAAATCAAAAGATCTTCTATTTCCATGCCCCAGATATTATATTTAATATTTGAGTATATAGATAGTTGAGTTCCTAACATTTATTTCAAATAGTCATCTCGTGTTTTTTCTTTGATAAAAATTACAATGTTTTGTATATCAACCCACTTTTGATTCCCACAAGGCCGGAATGACTAGTAAAAGGCCATTGATCAAATTGCTTCATATTCTAGATTTCCTTTCTTATGATTTTAACCCTAAATGTTATCAATGGTAATATAAGGTAAGAAGTTTATGAAAGTCATCTCCCGCCAATTTTCAAACGTTATATATCTAAAAAAAGAGTTCCTAGACCATCACCTCTCATTATTTTTAGTTTATTTTGTTCATGCATGACCTTCAAATGTCACCTATCTACATCCCTAATCAAAATGACTTCATTCTTTGTTTTACAGGAGACCATGCTCAAGAATATCTTCAATGGATTTTAGTCCATGGGCTCCAACAAAGAAATAAGAATTATGGTTAGTATAAAAATGAGAGAATAGTGATGATCAATGAGATCTGTATAAATATGTTACAATAATAACTTGTTAGGAATGATAACACATATTTCATATGAATGAAGCAAAAGAACAAAAAAAAATGTACTAACATATAACAGACAAAAAATTTCAAAGATACCCAAATACACACACAAAATAACGAAAGTCTGATACAGACAAACTAGAAATTCATAAAGTTTAACTGATCTTCCTATTTTGTGGCTCCTAGCGTGTCTGGTGAAGGTTTATTCAGAAAAACCTTTTACACATAGTTAAATTGGACTTTTGAATATTTGTTAAATCGTGTCTTTCTGGCATATATTCCATTTCTCTTTTTAAAACACGACAAAAGGAATCGAAAGCAATCTTAGGTGCTTCAGAAGAGTAAGCGGCTCCTGTTAAAATATTGACACCTGTCGGGTTACTTATGAGCGTATTAATAAGTCGTATATTTTAACAAGACTATGGCTGTTACAAATATACATTGATTGATTGATTGAATATTGCTTAACGTCCAGTGGCAAATATTTCATACATATTTAGAAGAGACAATAATAATTTGTGGTGATAAATGAACACTGCATTGTGCTAGACAGACTTGCTGAGCCGTATTTTAAACGTGCTAACCCACGAAAGCACCAATCTACAGAAAGACATGCCATTTTACCCAGACATGTTATTATGACTCTGGGCCAACCAGCCTTTGCTCTCTTTGATCTTAATTCTGCTGGAAGCAAATACCAATTTAAACAATTTTAATTTCTTTGGTTTGACCAAGACAGATATTAAACCCACGACCTTTCACTATAAAGGCAAGCAGGTAAAACCTTGCTAAAGGTCCGTTGGTTGGGCGTGATGAATAAATTATCACCCAAAAATATAACCGGTAAAAAATAGGCTTGGGGAAAATTTACGCTCTAAGCACGTTGATAATCCCTTTATAACAGCTCAAACTGAGTGGTCTGTTGGTCGCCTGTTTCTTAGGCTTTATTTCAGGCACTAAGTCACCCAAACAGTCCCAATTGGGCATCTTTTGTCAAGAAAAAAAAACAGGTCTGGTTTTAAATCTCCATTCCTTTTTAATGTGATATTGGATTTGTGGTTAATAGTATTGATAACAAAAATGAGAACAAGCAAACACCTTCACACCATTTAGTTTTCTAAGATTCAACGGCATGGTTTGTTTGTTTTTTTTAAATACTTTCGTTTGCTTGATTTTAATGCACAAGATCTTGACACGAAATAACTTTACTATGGCGTAAATATCAAGGAGACTGAGCCCTATCTTAACCTGGAAATAACAAGAAGCAAATTCTAAAGGTCTTAACAAGAATGTAATCTCGTTCTTTGTGACTAGTTCTTAATCGCTTTAACTTAAAAACTAAGAATTAATATTGAATTATACACGAAATAATCAAATGTTTTTTAATTTAAAAATCGTTTATATTTCAGGTAACACGTTGATTATCTAAAATGGAAAAAGAACTATTAGCTGACTACATAAAAATACACCAGATGAAAATGAACTAAATACATAGATAGCTTTTTTACTTCCTCTATACATTTTCCATTTCTAATGTACTCTTGTTATTGTAATAAAAACATGAAACAGAAGTATTAGCTATTTATTATAATCACTCAATTCTTGTAAAGAATTTTGTTCAGAAAAACTAGTATTATATAGGAAAAGGAAATGTATAAGACTGTCATGCTAAACGTATCATTACAAACATCTTCAAGTTGCATTAAGGCCCTAAATAATGGACACATGTCTACACCCTACAGCAAGCTGTAAAACGCCCAAATACAAAATGTGGATGATATTCAAATGAAACAAATATCGCCAAATAAGTATACAATGTAAATCAAGTGACAGTGAAACATGAAAACAACGAAATCCACTGGATTATAGCTTCTTGATTGTGGGACTGGCAAATAAAGTATGTGGCAGGGTTAAACATGTTTGTTATAATAGTGAAGTCTGGGCACAAATATGCATTGCATGCAAATGTACATTCTAAGTACAAAATAGTTGCCATAACCAACAGACCATTTACAGACGTTTCGTCCTAAAAGGAAATTATAAAATCCCACAATTGTATCAGAATGAATTAGCATAATAAATTATTTTTGAACTGAAAGTATCTGCTAAGACAAGAACCTTATAAGAATAAAAACCTAGCGAGTGTCGCTTTACTGTTAAATATGAGTACGAAAATCACACTCCACCAAAGCCTGACATAGAGTATAGTTACCCCTATGCTGTTGACGAGTGTTCAAATGCGCATATTTTGTTTTACTTTAATACTACTGGCTAGAGAATGACTCTAAAAAGCATACATGACATATCAGAATTCACATTGCATATGCAACAATGGTGACGCTTGTATTTAGGCTGTATTTTTCACTATTTCTCTATCTGACTGAAATGCTAATAATAAATTTGAAAACTCAGCCTTTACTCACTTACTTGTCATTCAGAATGTCTTAAGTTTTATTATGTATTTAGAATAAGCAGAGACATATAATACAACTGTATTATATGTCTCTGGGAATAGTATTGATGAGTCATTAAGCAGGGACAGCGACTGATCGGCTTGAAGGCGCCTGCATTATATGTCAGTGTAGTTTAGCCTGTCTGTCTGTTGACTGTGGACTTGGTAGCTAACATGATAAAAACAGTCGGCTTTCGGTATAACAGAAATCAGTGTTCGTCCATTCAGATAATTTAAATGCTCTCTTTTTTAATATATATGCAATATTTTTCGTTGTTCGCCTAAGCAACATCTCATCAATTAATCAATCAATTTCTTATGTTTTTCCAAAACAATTGCTTATGCCCTGGCATCAGCTAAAAATTTACCTAACTCTTTCAAAAATAGCCCAAGCAGAGTCCAATACGCTAATTTGAAAGTTCATTCTGTAATATAACAATAGGAAATGCCATCTTTAAAGAAAACCCCGATATCGGTTTTGAACTAGGTAAGACTGGGTTGACCATTGAAACACTCCAGTCTTCCATGAACCTGAGATTACTATAACAAAGTGATATGCAGGTTTCGGATCTCTGTATTTTCTTTATAATTTTTTTTTCGGCCGTTTGTGTAAAGAATTTGTGATAGGTCGGGGTATTATTTATTATACGGAGTTACCTGTGATTGAATTAATTTAAATTAGTCATTGAAAGAAAATAAATTTGGTATTTGATTTAATCACATTTAGGGCAAAAGTTTTTTATCTATTTTTGTATTATCATAAATATTAATTTAAAACAGCACTTGCCTTTTTTCAATCATGGCTTCAAAATTATTCATATTTCAGTAAACAAATGAAATAATAAAAAGACTTTGTTTTAAATAAAATAATATTCATAATTGGTCACCACTTGAGATCGTTGTATATTTAATCATTAAAAAAGATCAAAGATGCTAATTGTACAGAGAAGAAAAATCAGGATTTCTTAATTAAAAAGTGCAGTAAAACTAACATTACAGTTGAAGATTCTTAATTGGAAAAATATAATTAGTGAGCTCACTGTGGTATTTTCGATTTGTTATAATTGAGCTTTTGCGTGATTCTTAGTTTTCGCACTTAACTTTAATTATAATTGATTCTAAGCCTTTATAGAATTTTCCCGGAATTTTATTACTGTGTATTCGCGGCTACAAGTTTAGCTGAGGCAGGGATGCACGACATCATTTTTGAAAGAAGAACATTCGAACAAAATTTGTCATAAGACTAAAACTAAGTTTAGCTGTGGCAGCCATCATGGTTGGTGATCGGGAATGCCGGATGTAATTTTGGTAGAACACCATCTATGGAACATTCTTTCAAAAATTTGGTTACAAATGACTCACATTTATGTGTCTGAGTGTTATCAATAAATCTTGACACAGTTATTACAGACAATGAAAATAAATTAAGTATACTCCACTCCTTTTTCTTTTTTTAGTATCGGCAGCCATCATGGCATAGAGGAATGCTGGGTTCACTTTGATACAGGCCAGCAAAAGGATCATTCAAACAAAGTTTTGTTGCAACTGGCACAGTAGTTTCTTACAAGAATATTTTTGAGTGAATTTCTCATAGGATTTTAAGTTTAACTGAGTTCGGCTGTGGCAGTCGCCTTGGTCGTTTGATTGTGATGCTGTATACAATTTTGGAAGAGGACCCTGTTAAGACCATTCCATCAAAGTTTAGCAGCAATTGATTCAGAAGTTTGAGCCAAGAACATTTTTAAGTGAATTTTCCATAGGGTCCTATGTCAAACAAAATTCGCCAATTGCCATCTTGGTGGCTTATCGGGGATGCTGGACACAGTTTTGGTAGAGATATAGAAAAAGGAGAATAGATATGATTGTCTCTGAGACAACCATCCAAAACATATAAATTACAAACGTCTACAGGTTGCCGTAAGGCCTTCAATAATGGACACATGTTTACACCCTTACAAGCCTAAGGCAGGCACCCTAAGACACCAAAAATTAAAAATGATGATATTAAAATGTAACAACTCCATATAAAGACCATTGAACCAAAGTGGTTGCAATTTTCTCAATAGTTTAAGAAAGAAGGTTTTTAGGTTAATTAACCATAGTCCAATGTTAAAATACGTTAGACTGTGATGATCATTTTAATTTGTGGGCGGGGATTCCGGATACGATTTTAGTAGAGGACCAAGTATGGACCAGTTTAGTTCCAGCAGTTTCAGACAAGAAGATTTTATAATTATTTTCCGAAATGGTCCTATGTTTAACTAAGTTCGACTGTGGCGGCTATTTTGGCTAATGGGCGGTAATACCGGGTACAATTTTGGTAGAGGGTAATGTAAGGACAGTGCCACCAAAGTTTGGTTGCAATTTATGTAAGTACACCAACGCCGTTTTTATTTTTAGGAACGGCGGCCACATTGGAGGCGTGCGGGAATTTCGGAAACAAATTTGGTAGAGCACCAACTAAGGACCATTCAACCAAAGTTTGGTCCAAAATTGCCGAGCGGTTTCAGATGAAAAGGCTTTTTGTAATTGTGTTCGGATGATGGACGACAAGTGATGACAAAAGCTCACACGGCCTTTTAAGCCAGCTGACCTGTTTAAAGACACGTCAGCGTGAATATAAAAATTTTATCTCTCTACTAAATGTAAAAAGCCCTACTCAACTTACAAATACTTTGACGATCTAAAGAAGAACTGCTTACCTTATAAATCTTCAAATCGTTCGTGTCTTTATTTAGAACTTCAAATGTGTAAGTTGCATTTAGTTATAATAATTTTGACGACATTATGTTATCACAGTCTGGACAAAAAATGTGCCGTGATCCTTTGAATTTACTAATAAAACTCATTGTTTTAAGTTCACTAGTTGAATGTTTTTGTCGTTTGCTTGATTTTTCCCTATTCTGATGGTGAGAACCAAATTTAATTCTTTTCTTTGTTAGGTGGAAAATCACCCATATTTAATGCCGATTTGATGGGGTCGGAACCTTTCCTATTCTGATGCGACTTCTTTATGAAAGAACGGATGTGTCTCTGTATGAGCAGCACTATTTTACGTATACACGTTTTATTTATATGTTAAACTTTTTGAAGACATCTAGAAATGTAAAGTCCCTCTGTTTATAAGCTAACCTGGCCATTTAAGCTTGTCTCATCACTTGGTCATCCGTCAACAATTCACATTTTAATCTGCTCCTCTTAAACCACTGAACCAATCTGAATCAAACTTTGGTGGAATGGTCCTTGAATGGTCCCTTTTCAGAATTTTATCTGGGGTCCCGATTGACTAACCAGTATGGCCGCTGTTATTAAAATATAAAAAGGAGTCTGTTTCTTAAAAACGTTTTCTCCAAAATTGTCAAGCCAATTTATGCCAAACATTGGTGGAAAAGTCATTAGATGATTTTCTTTTAGAATTTTATCCGATGACTCCACCCGCCAACCAAGATGACCGCCTCAGCCGAACTTAGTTTAACATAGAACCCTATGAGAAACCCATAAATAAATTCTTCTCATCTGCATTTCCTTGCTCAATTGGAACCAAACTTTGGTAGAATGGTCTTTAGGTGGGACCCTTTCAGAATTGTAACCGATGACCCCACTCACCAACCAAGATATCCGACTAAGCCGAACTTAGTTTAACATATGACCCTATGAGAAATTCATTAAAAAATCTTCTCTTCTGGAACTACTTGCTCAATTGAAACCAAACTTTGGTGGAATGGTCTTAAAGTGGGTCCCTTTCAGAATGATATTCGATGACCCCACTTTCAAAAAAGATGGCGGCCATAGCCGAAATTAGTTTAACATAGGATCCTATAAGAAATTCATTAGAAATGTTCTCGTCTCGAACTATACTTGCTCAATTGGAACCAAGCTTTGGTGGAATGGTCCTTAGGTTGGTGCCTTCCAGAACTTTATCCGATGACCCCATCCATCAACCAAGATGGCTTTCTCAGCCAAACTTAGTTTAACAAAGGATCCTATGGGAAATTCATTGAAAAAAGCTTCTCGTCTGGAACTACATGCTCCAATGGAACCAAACTTTGGTGGAATGGTCCTTAGGGGGAATGGTCACTTTCAAAATATATTCGATGACCCCCAGCCACCAACAAAGATGGCCATCTCAGCCGAACTTAGTTTAAGACCCATGGGAAATTCATTAAAAATCTTCTTGTCTGAAACAACTTACTTAATTGGTACCAAACTCTGGTGAAATGGTCCTTAGGTAGGTCTCTTTCAGTATTGTTTCAGATGAACCCTCCCGCCAAACAAGATAACTGATCTAGCCTTTGTTTGAAATAGGACTCTTTCATATTCTCATTAAAAATACTTTTTCTATAACAGGCTTGCTCCATTGGAACCCAAATTAAATTGAGTGGTTTCAAAATCAACTTTGTTTTAGCAATTGTATATCAGGTGAGCGATTACAGTCCCCTAGGAGCATCTGATCTCGTGGTTAGAGTGCGGTCTCTATGATATTTACCTCTTATCTTTTCATTTTCATACCGATGCTGATCACCTCTACTAGAGTATTAAGATAATCTGGCCTAAACGCCTAAAATGACTTTGTGCCCGTCGTCCGTCCACAATCTCTATTAAATCTTGTCTTCTGAAACCACTGAGTCAATGTAAACCAGATATGTATCCGGGGTCGCGATTTGCAAACCAACATGACCGCCCTTATTAAAAATATAAAAAGGGAATGGTTTCTAAAAAATTCTTCCACAAAACTGTCAAGCTAATAATGCCAAACTTTGATGGAATTGCCCGATCAGAGTTGGATTCGATCACCCCACCAGCCAAGACGGTCGCCTCTGCCGAACTTAGTTTAACATTGGACTCTATGGAAATGGAAAATACATTTAAAACATCTCGTCAGGAACTACTTGCTAAAACTGAACCAATTTGAGGTAGAATGATCACTAGGTGAGATTCTTCCAGATTGTATACGACGACCCCACCAACTACCATCATGGCTGCCTCAACCGATTTTAGTTTAGAGGACCCTGGGAGATTCAGTAAAAATCTTCCTGTCTGGGAACTACTTAATGACTACTCTTTTTCTATTTCATTACAGAGTTTTTTTCTTGTGCTGTGTGGAGAAGGTAGAAAATCTCCCCG
>JARWCS010365798.1:0-10452 GCA_034783895.1 Geukensia demissa | reverse complement strand
AAAAAATATTAAAAAGCCCCTTTTGGCCCCTCATAAAAAACGGGGGAGCTGGAACCCCCAAAATCAATCCCACACCACATCTCATACTAGGAATCAATCGGTTCATCCCATCAAAAGATAAGTTAAATCAATGAACTGGAAATATTCGAGAAATTTGACCATCATCAAACAGACTTTGCTTTTGTTTTCTAAATAGTTGATTGTGTCTATTTTACAAATGAGTTGTTTACAATTCAATGTGTGCAGATTATTGTAATTAACTGTTCTTAAAAAATTATAAAACATATTCTTAATTATGGATTGCTAATCATAACAGTAGATGTGTGAACTATTAATGTATACAGGTAAAATCTGTTAATTATCAACTGATAAACGAGAAGATAGAAATAGAAAATAATTAGCAGGATGAAAGTGATCACTGTCAATCATGATTAAAATTGATATACTGATAGTGGTGATTTCAAAGAAAAGGCTACATCTACTATGCCAAATACAATATTTTGCGGGTTTTAATTTTTGCGATCTTCAGTTTACCCCAAAATAACTCGAAAATTAGATTACCTAAAAAATTACCAGTTATACGGTAGTTTCTGTTCAGACTAACCAAGATACAACTATTTGCAAATTTTTACTGATATTTAAAAATAATAACACCTTTTACTTTTGAAAAAGGCATTCCATGAAGTGAGGTTTACAGACAATAACATTAGCAGTTCTGAAGAATACTGGTAATGGCAATAGCTTATATTACCCATTTGTAAAGTAGAAAATAGAGTATTAAATTATTATGTGTTACCTGCCCTTGCCCTTCTTGTAGGTGGATACATGTTCATCACACGTTCCTGGTCATCCATTGTGAATACACCCTGTGACCTCATGATGTCAAATACAACATATGGATCAAAATATTTCACAATCCGGAATCGGTTTGGTTCTATCAGCCGATCGTACAAACTGTCCTCTTCTTCCTCAACCATTTTAAATTGTTAATGATCTGAAAATGAACCAAATATAATTATTGTCAACTCTATGACACTAAACTTGTTTACTTAGAACAGAGACATATAACAAAAGAGATTAGCAACTTCAACAAATCTCATGTTTTCATGAGGCCCTGTGATTAGTTGCATGCAACATTTTGTTCAAATAAATCATTTTATTTTGAAAATGACAAAAAAATTAGGTGGCATTCCATAGTAAAACAGGGTAACGGGTGGCATTCCATAGTAAAACAGGGTAACTGTGACCTTGTTTACTGACAGAAATTTTAACAGTCTCAAGAGAAAAACTGATAATGGTTTTACTGAAGTCTCAGAGTCACAGTGACCCTGTTCATTATTTGTCATAGTCTCAGGACAATCTAAGATTTCACATTTTATAAATCCTTTACTATTGCTTTTGGGTAAACTTTAAAGAGAAAATAACATATATATAATAATTTCATAGATGAACAAATCAATCCTAGTACAAATATTTGAAATTTAGGCTGACAATATAACCCATGTCCTTAGTGGTATAATCTTTGCTTGGCAAGTCATTTATAAGTGTTGTCAGTAAAGAAACGGACAAGTGGTTGTAATGTTAAGAAATATATGCCAGAAAGATATGATCAACATTTTACAAAGCACTTATCTGGACTGCATCAGATAAACTTAGGGGCCAAAATTAGAAAGATCAGTCAAATTTTGTGGATATCTTGTTACATTTAAAGACCAAATGAAATATACAGTTCATGGGATAATAAACACTGATAAACCAAATATATAGAAAACAATCAAGGAATTTTACAATTAAAATGTTGGAAAATGTAAACTATATTTTTCCAATATACACTCCAGAACTCAAAATTAACTAAGAGCATAGAACTCAAGCAAGGGGAAGCTTTTCACGACCTACACACAGCACAAGAGAAAAACTAATAATATAATATTTAAAAGAAAGAATATGGAATATATGCCAGAAAATGTGATCCACGCCTTACAAAGGTTTATAACAAATATTCAAAAGCCAAATTTAACTGCATGTAAAGTGCTTTTCATGATTTACCTTCATCAGACATGCTAGGGGTCAAAAAATAGGAAGATAAGGCAAACTTTATGAATTTCTAGTAACATTCATGGACCAAATGAAATTTACAAGATTATAAATACCTTTAACCAATATCTGAAGAAACAGTCTTAGCTGACATTAAGATAGCTGAAAGCAATGTATATAAAATTGTTTCCACCAATTGCAGTAAGTATGGTTTTACCCATAGCGCTACAGCAGTAACATAATTATAAATCATGCAATTAATTGAAATAAAAACATTTTTGTAAAAGTTTTAAAAATAAATTTGAATTGGTACCTGTCTTGTACAATTCCATCAACAGAGACCACCTATCATCAAAGACCGCTTGTAGCATCATTCATTTAGCAATTTCTTTGTAACTTTTAGGTTTACTGTGTATTACCAATGGCACATTAGATTTTGAATCCAAGCCAAAACAATTTAAATTTTTCAAGGCCTTTAAAGTTTTTTTAACCTGGGACCATTTAAAAATTTGGTCATGAGACTGTCCTTAAGAAGCTTCTATCTAAATTTGATCCAAATCAGAGAAAAATGAAATGGCTTGAATGCTTATCAATCCAGACAGCTAGACATTATCTTTTTTTTTTATCTAAAGCTCCTGTCTGCATTCTGCATTGTGGCTATATATGGACAAAAAAAGACATTGTAGAAGACAAGTATCACAGACAATCATAAGTGCATCATTTCTTCAAGGTACAAAGCCACATTCAAAACCATTCACCTAAGCTACATTGGTATGTACAAGTAGGTTTAAATGAAAGTACCGGTAAATTACTTAATCTGTCTTTTTTAAGTAAGTCTGACACAGCATAGTCACAAAAATTAGTAAGAAAACATGATATAAGTCATGAAGGAGAGAATTTATTAAACCCGATCAGTGAAAAATACCTTCTTTAAGAACAAGTCTTTGTAAAATATTTTCACATTGTGAAAATGTGAAAATGTGGTCACGTTTTGAGACCACTACTCAGCCACCTCACCCATATTCTTGGAATTAATTGGCCTCTTTTCAATGTGAAGTGACAAACATTTTTTTTATTATAAATTAAATGTAAATATAAAAATAACTATAATACAAGTGGTTGATATCTACATTCTTATCTAACTTTATCCTAATTTCCCATTGGATAAAATCTGCCAATACTCTGCATACTTAATCGCAACAGTAATCAGGACATCCTCTGCCACTTATCATTAATCTACCAGCTTATGTAACCAGTCAATGCTTTTCTATCACAGGTATTTGTTTTTATCAATGACAAGATTATACTATCCACAAGAACACTGAAGAAATTTGTTTTCGCTGTATTTGTGGATAGTATAGCCCCGTCATTGATAGAAACAAGTGCCTGTGTTCTCTATCATTATTTTATGCAGATTTGTAGCAAAATTTATTTTCACATATAATAAGTCTACCAACAAACAAATTTAAGGCAAAATAAAAAAATGTTGCTTTAAGTCATGATAGGAAAATATCTGTCAAACAGTTGTCAGTCAGAGGCAGTGATTTTAAATCTTTCAACCAGCAACTGCCTTTTAACTTTTTCATTTAAATTTTGACATCGAGAGCCTTAAAGGAACACATGCAACTAGGTCACAGTAACAACATCAAAGAGTTCTTCATGTAATATTTATAAACATCATACTTTGTACACACAGGAAGTATGTCTTACAAATATGCTATGTATACTGTTACACATATGACATTGTGTTTTAAATACACACAGGGTGTCTTGTATTACAAAAAGAGGAATCATATCTATGATAAATCCAACAAAAAAATAAAAACCAAAGGTTCCCAGGAGGACTGTATTGCTCACCTGACATTGACTCCACATTGATCTATAGCTCTTAAGCACTAATGATACCAAGAAGGAATAACAGACACAATTTTGGAGGTGGACAACTTGCTCAATAGTTTCACACAAGAATATTCTAAAGTAAATTTCACTTAAGGTCCTTTTTTACAACAAATTTGGCTTGGGTAGCTAACTTGGTTCCCACAATGGAATGTCTGATGAAATTTTGGAAGATGACCATCTACATGTAGAATGATTCTATAAATGTTTGGTTGCAATTGGCTCAGATGTTCCTGACAAGAAGATTTTAAATGAATTTCCTGTAAGGTCCTAAGTTAAACTAAATTCAACTGTGATGGCAAAATTGATTGGTCGGTGGGAAAGCCAGAAATAATAAATTTGGAGGAGGACTATATAAAGTATAAAAATAGGAGATTTGGCATGTGTGTCCATGAGACAGCCATCCATCAAATAATAGTCGAATTTAAACTTCTACAGGTCCTATTATGGCCTTTAATTATGAACCAGAGTCCATACCATAACCATTCAAAATTTAGGTTGCAAGAGATTATCTAATGGATATCCTACTTAGTCGAATGTTAAACCATGTTTAAGTGTAAAATTCCTTTCAACCAATTTTTATAGTTTTTTTTGCTGTTTTGTCACACCACTGTCCCAGGTTAGGGGATGGGTTGAGCACTCACCAACTGGTTTAACCACACCAATACTTATGTGCCTGTCCCAAGCCAGGAACCTGTAGTCCAGTGGTTGTCTTTAATTAATCATTTATTGTTATTTTTTTCACCAATTTTGCAATAAATTAGGTTAATTATCGTGTTTTATGTCTAATTTCACATTTTGTATTTCGGGGCCTTTTACAGCTTCTGTTATGGTATGGACTCTGGTTCATTGTTGAAAGCTTTAATGGTAAGTAGAAGTTTAAATTCGACTGTCATTTGGTGGGTGGCTGTGTCATGGACAATCATGCCACATCTCCTATTTCTATACATTAACTACAGCGACCATCTTGTTTGGCAGCTTGAGATGCCGTATATAATTTTGGAAGATAAACATCTAAAGACCATCGTTGCAATTGGCTGATGAGAACATTTTTAAGTGAATTTTCAATTTTCAAAAGTGAAATTTCAATATGATTAGCTATGGAGCCATCTTTATTGGATATTGGAAATGCCTGACAAAATTTTTTGTAGAGGACCATCTAAGGATCATAATGCCAATGTCTGGTAAGATTAACCCCAGCAGTTTCAGACAAAAAGATTTTCAAATGAATTTCTCCTATGATGCTACTTAAACAGGCTTAGTAATTTAGAAATGATGATTTTAGAAACTTACTAACCCCTTTTTCCTATTTATCCTAATGGCAGCCTTTGATGGCAGAGGAATACTTCAGACAACTTGTGTAATGTATCATCTAAGGATCATTTCAGTGAAGTTTGATTTCAATTTGCCAAGCATTTCAGAGGAGATTTTTTTGTAATAGTGGCTGACCTGTCTAGTAAAGGGTTCAGGTGAGCTAACAACACAGAAATGTGAATAAGGGATAAATTATTTGTGGAACTGATTTTGGAAGTATCTGTGGCTCATCCTTTGGACTCTATGCACATAGGTTAAGTTAAATGTAGGTGAGAGATTTGAGGTATATGGCCTATAATTAACCAGATGATTATACCCAGAACCTAACATAATAACATCTTGAAATTTCGGAAAATACTATTAACCTAATGTTAATCTTTCAATAGTTAACACAGGTTAACAGATAATTTTTCTTTTCAGAAACAATATTTCATGGGAAAAAAATCACAATTTTGTCTGTATAGTTAAAAATTAGAAATATTTAAAAGTCATTTTTCTGATGGTCCAATATAACAAAGACTGGACCTTTGGAATACTGAGTAATCTTTTGTTTAATCTATAGCCAAAATGGAGGGTGATGAAAACTTGTACGATCATGATGATCTTTACTGGGACATTCTTAAGAAAAGTCCTCGCGTATAATATATACGAACTAGACTTTTTCCTAGGTTTTGGGGGCTAAAAACGCCCTGTGTATTATGTATAAATGCGTATTATCTACAGCCAAATACGGTATTTATTCTTGATAACATGTTAACACTTCTAAAAATTTACAATATCTTTGCTTCTTCAAAAGGGTTCTTGAAGAAATTTAGTAACATGCATATGTACATGTATTTCCAGTATAGACATGGACAGTTTTGGCTCAACACTGTAAAATAAGTAAAGTTTAGACATGTACAGTTTTGGCTCAACACTGTAAAATAAGTAAAGTTTAGAAGTGTACAGTCCCCTCTACAAGAACTGCATTTCATATTGCATTAAACTGATAAGTTTTTAAAGGAATTTTAAAATTTATTTCAGGAAAATGGGATTTGGAAGTTTTTTTTAGGGTGGAGGGGAAACATAGAGAATATCCACAATTTTGAACATGTTTGAATGAACATGTGAGGGGGCATTTCTGACCCTTTCTCCATCCAGTACCATTAAACTGCCTGAAGAAAATGCTGTTCATGATTATACAGTAAATATGGTCATACTCTCCAGGGAAAGGAAAGGGTTTGTTAGTTTGATTGGGTTAAAATATTTCAGTCATATTGCAGAAGTCAGTTTTATCAATACAGGATGCTGGAGAGGACCATCCATCATGTAGTCCTTACATTTGAATATCTTCACAGTTTATTCTGGGGCCTTTTACAGCTTGCTGTAAGATGTGAATATGTGTCCACTGCTGAAGGCCTTAGGGCAATATGTAGATCTTTGTCCTATAGACAATCATACAACGTCTCCTTTTTCTATATTGGGCACCAAACTGACCAACCTTACCACATGACATGTGAGAAAAAAATGCACCAATTTTGTATGCTAGATCTCACACCTTATAAGTGATAAGCTACAGATATCTTTATAGGTAAGTTTAAATCAACTACCCAGACCACTCGGTCATCCAGGCCCTAACTGGAATGGAATGATTTTATTACTATGCAGATTTAACATACAAAATGTTGTCTGAATGGTTGAAACGAAACCAGGACAAAACTTTACCCCAAACTTTAAAAAAAATCTTGTTTATCTTTATATTTACAACTTATATTTTGATGTGATATATTGTGAAATCATTAGTGTGAAAAGCCTGATTTATCTATTTACCTTTTAGTTTTTTAACAGCCAAAGCTGATAAGCTCGAAATACCACATTTCTCTAAGGGTGCTTAAAACAAAAAATGATAATTTTGACATCTGAAAACATGAAGATAACGGGTAACTCCCAATTCTACCTAACTATATTGTCATTTAAACCCACTGAAGATTTCTATTTGTTAACGCTGTAAATAGGTTATGTTTGTAAAGGTAGTTCAGTCAGTTTTATCAATAATCAAATACCGTAAAAGGCACCTTAAGAGGAATTATTGTAAAACAAGTTAAAATATGGAAATGTTTGTGTAAATAACGTTGAATAAAAAAAACTGTGGGTTGGTCATCAAATACAGTAAAAAATGAGAAACCAGAGGAATTCCAACTCAATTATATACACAAATATTTTTCATTTGTAAAATTAATATGGCATACTTCTTGTATAATTCTTACAACAAAAAGAAATTAACCAAAAAAATGCAAATTTAGGATCATTTCTGTTAAAAGTTTCACTAATAAAAGGAGAAAAATACTAAAATAGTAAACAGGCTTCAAAGGAGCTTCAATGGATGCTGTCATTAAATATTTGGCTTTAGAAGCTTTGAATAGTGCTTTGGTTATCAGAACCATTATTGCCAATGAAAACAAATCTCACTGCAAAATCAGAGGAAGCAAAAGAAAACCGAAGGGCCAGACAAAAGGGGAAAGTTTTGGCAATCTCGAGAACACAAACAAGACCAAACATCACACATATAAATATCAAACTAAAAACGAACAAAACAATGCGGACCCCACAAAAACTGGGAGTGTACTCAGGTGGTCCAAAAGGGTAAGCAGTTCCTGTCTCTATAGTGATCTAGTCAGTGTTCTCCCCAAAAATTTTTGATGGCGCTGTGGTACGTGTGCTGAGTATTAAGGAAAGTCCTAATGCCCCAGCGTCAATACATTAATATTGGTCACTCTGTTGCATGTGAAAAGATATATTTGCAACTGCACTTTATACAAGTCTCAGTCTGAAATAAATGCCACCAAAAATATTTAACCTTCTTCGTCAAAATGTGCATTGCAACCAGAATCCCTGAACTTTCTGACCAGACAGACATTGGTTCAATTTACAGACACTTTAATTTTTGCCAGATATAAGCAATAAATAATGCCCAGTTTTGGTGGATTTTTATTCAGACTGAGACTTTATCTGTTTCAGATTTAAAAGATTTTATTTATTAATTTAAGGTATAGATACATGCACATTTTTGTATAGAGTGCCCGAGGAGAACACTGCTAGTATGTTGCAATTTGTAATGATGAGATGCATTCTGATAAGACACAATACCATCTGTTGTGATTGTCAAAATTAAAAATTAATTATAGATCTAGCAAAATTTTAAAAATTCAATTTTTTTAACAATTACTATGACTGCCATGACTCAAAACAAAGAGTTATGATAGGATCATCACAATTAGTCTAGGAGTAGGACAATGAATTGTGCCATGAATTACAATAGTGGGAACACAAACCATTATCAGAAACTAGAAATTTTCCGATCTTAAAATTTTTTTCTATCTTAAATGCATTATGAACAAAGGAAATAACTTGTATCAGATCAATGATTTTTGTAAATCTCTAAAATATGTTTTCTTTAATGAGAGAAGGCCTTTGAAAACATACATTATTATTGCCGCTTGTAAATAGTTTGACTTGTCTAAATGCTGTTCTGATCTGACTAATATCTTTCTGTCCTTTGAAGAGATTTTTTACCAAGAAACCTTAGCAGAACATTGTTATCTGTACTGCAATATGATCATAATTAACAATTATTGTATCTATAAGTGAATACAGACATCTAAATGCCAAAGTATCTCTGAATAGCTGACAAATTAGTCCCCAGCCATATATTAGACATGTTTGTTTGTTTGTTTGTTTGACGTGGCTGTCAGTTTTACTGGTGGAGGAAGCCAGAGTACCTGGAAGAACCACCGACCTTGGGCAAGTAACTGACAAACCTTATCACGTTTGATGCGAGTTAAACGTAACCCTTTTTTTGTATAGTACAAAGTCAGGATCAAACTCATGCCTTATAGATGATAGGCCACAGTGATCTGTACAGGTGTATATAAGACTGTGGGATTTCAATTTTCAAATTAATGGTTGTACTCCATACTCTTATGATAAAAATGAATTTGATGTAGTTTATCATTAATAAATATATCATTTATTAATTATTTCCGTATTGATTAATAATATGTGTATTGGTTGAGTTCTTGGTCAAGGGCTACACCCTAACCCCCACCCCACACACAACCCCCAAACAGCCAATACAGCAACCCTTAGGTGTATAACTAAGCCAAGATGAATGTTAACAGAAAATATCAGAATATTGATAGTCACAGTAACATTCAGACTGAAGCAGGCAGTTTTATTATTAATCTCGTTAATCAAACCCAAAAGTATTCAATTAGAGACAGACAACAAGTTTGTTCACATCTGTAAAATATATGTTTCTGGTAGAAAAAACAACTACCAAGATTTGGGTTATAATCTAAGAAAGAAAGGACTGTGATGATGGGACAACAAATACAATTGAATTACCTAAATAACACAAATGCAACAGAAACATTTGTCCTTTCATTCTTATATTTTCTCTTCTAAAGCTACCTAGCATCGAACAGACCTGACTATCATTCTGGGTCATAACTCAAATCTCTTTCCAGTGAGTACAACATTTGTTGACAAAAATAAAATGTAAACAAACTGTTTTTTACCACAAGTATTACAAAATAAATTAATTTTCTTTCCAAACAGGATCAAGATGATATTTTTGTCACCTCCACCCACATATAACGTTTAATGTTAAGTGCAGTTTTTAAATATTCACAACATTTTGTTAAAAACAATGTGTAATATAATGGATGAAATCATATTCAGAAATTCAACCCTGCAAAAAAAGTGTGCCTGTCCCAAGCCAGGAAGAACATTAAATGATTTTTTGTTAGTTTTCAAGTTGATGCATCAAAGCAAGATCATATTTCCCCCTCTACCTGAATAGTGTGTGTGATATAACACAATTGTTCATTATGTCTTCCTCAAAATTTAGATTTCCATGAAGATTTGACTGCTTAAATGAAACTTAAGATTTTTAAGAAAGATTTAATTGAATTTGAATTTACAAAGCAGTAACTGGAAAAAATGTGGATAGGTTGCTACAAAAATGGACCTTACTTTTTTAGAATAATTCCTCGCTGTTCTGTATTTTTCTAGATATAAGCTGAAAACATTTTCAAATAATGTTAATTATGTTTACAAACAACAGAATTTTTGCATTTACAAATCATATTACATTAATATAAGGAATTCGAAGATACCAAAGGGGCAGACAGAAATCGTTAAGTCGGAAGACAGACAAGACCATGGCCA
>JARWCS010365787.1:0-10452 GCA_034783895.1 Geukensia demissa | reverse complement strand
TTAATGTCCAAACATTCTTAGTATGTTTCTTTAAGTTGTAGCATTCTTGGCAGAAAAGTTATGCAGAGGTTATGTATAAGTTGTGTTGGGAATGTCAAATATGGCCATTTAAAATAAATGATACTGCCTGGTATGTTTAAGAGGGGCTCCTGGCTTGTATTTATTGTGGTTAAAAAAAACAATCTGCATTTGATTTTATCACCAGTTTTTACTTCACTATATGGGAGACAACTGTTATTGAAAAATCCACAGCAGTTCCATACTTCAAATCAGTGGCAGCTTTTGCAAGTTTGCAATAGGATTCATTTGCCTAAATCATATTTTACTAGCTGCAGCCATTTTATTACCAGAAGAGAGTGCATGAAAAATGTCACACTAGCTTACGATTGGCCAATGCAGAAATAATTACAAATGTATAGGAATAGCACTCAATCTTTAATATTCAAAAATAAATTAAGCACAAGCTGAAATATTTGTTAATCAAAGACACCAGAAACAGGCGTTTTCCTCGTGCATACCCTGCAATTTTATTTTTTTTTGGAACATTGGAAATTCTTGTTTTTGATCAGATATTTTGCAAAGAAAAGCAACATGAACCCATATATTCAAAGAAATAAAATGAAAAGTCGCTATATATACCATACTTTTGGGTGAAAAATAATATCCAATTCAGCATGGAAATATTTTATTTAAATTATTGCTCATCATTAACCACTCTGGGGAATTAAGATAATGAATGATTTAATTCATTAAATAAGCATTATCTTGCATTTTTGTCCAAGACTGCACCTATACACCATGTGAAGTAACTCTTGAAATGTTAACAGGATAATTGTGGAACCATGTTTACAAGAGGCATAATCAGTTCAGTCTTGAAATATGGAAAATGAATAAATAAACCAAAATACCAGGCAGGCCAACTACACTTTCTTTTGAAAACTTAAATATCTGGAAACCATAAAATAAATTTTACATGGCCTATCTTATGATGGTGTTGAGCTATGGTGTCAACATTTACTCTATGTCTTTCCATTTTCATATTCATCCCCGCTAGGTCAAGGCTTTGGAATGATATTTTTTCAATGCTAAAATTTTTACTGTCAAAGTTTGAAAACAATACTACAGTGTAAATACTGGCATAAAATTGTCACCTAATAAGAATTTTAGAAATTAATATGCAAGATTGAGCTGACCAATTTGCATCTTCCACACAATTATCAAAACATGTATTGACTGCCTAAGTACTTCCACACAATTATCAAAACATGTATTGACTGCCTAAGTAATAACTGTGATGTTGTGCTGGGCAGTAATTGTTGTCATCTAATACTACAATTTTGCAACATAGTAAAAACTCAAAAGCCATCTGTTCTACTGCAATTTTCACAATTCAACAATTTTCACGATTCAAGTGTTCAAATGACTATTACCTGCTCAGTATAGCCCACCAATGTTTAGATGAAAATGTAAGGTAAAATATAGTTGTACAAGAGTAGAATATGTGTAAAATGAAGTTCCATCACCAATGACTTCAGGTGGTGTGATACCTATTTTGCCGTATGTCTTATGGACTTTGATTTGTTCAGTAATTGTGTTATATACTTTATTCATACCAATTCATGAAAGTCTTCTTCACTCATGTTGTCAAGAGTAACCTTAAAATCCTCTAAAAACTGTGTAATAAGTTTATCCACTTCAAACATGCTAAAAATAATTCAAAATATAGATTCCATTTAAAAACAAAACAGTCAAAATATGGATTTGATTGAACCAGATAGTTACATGCGAACATATATTTTTTATAATCATGTACAAACCTACTGAAATAGACATTCACATCTTTTCATGATTGTTGTGCCAGTCTTGCCACATGAGAATCCTTTTATATATCATGGCTTATCTGCATATTCATGTATTTAAAAGAAAGAATATGTAATAATATGCAAGAAAGACTCAATTCCACATCTTTACTGGATTGTGCACTTCATAATTTCTCATTAAGCTGTTGCCTGTAGTTCACTATATTTCCATGAAGCATGCAGCAAGTCAATATAGCTTAGAATGTTGTTTTATACTGCATTTGTATAGTTGTATACAAAATGAAGATATGAAGATTCACACTGAACTGATATTAAAACAATGCTGAAGAGGTTACAAACATGTTGTTTTTTAATACAAAGATATTTTAATTGTTTGTTTTTATGAAAATGTAGCAAGCACTGGCATCATGTGCAAATTCTATCACTTGTTTTATAGTATAGATATTTATAATTTACCAATAACACATTTTAATGAACATTTATCAATTCAAGGATAAAAATGTACAAATACCTAAATTTGTTGGCCTGGAACTCTACAACTATTGACATTCCAAGAATACCATTGGTCACATGATCCTGTGAGTAAACTACATATCCAAGTTGGTGTTTGGTTCTTAGGGTGTCAAAACAGGGTTCTTTCATTCTAAACTAAAATTTCTGATTTATTATACATGTGTTAAATTTACAATTTTCAATAACATTATATGCACATATAAAATAGGGCATACTAATGGTTCTAGGATATACAAAGCTGAATGGTTGTTTAGTATAGTGTTTTAAAATGAATTTTGGCATTTTTAACCAAGAAATAGTTCTAATTGCAAATACTGTCTAACTTTGTTATCTAGTAGGCCCAAAGACCACTTAAAAGAGTCCTGGATTAAAGTACTGTTTACACAAATGTAATTGATGTTTGAATGCATGGAAAGGACTAAAATGGACAAAAAATGGGGTTTGAGAACACTTTTTACATGCATTATGAATAATCCATCCTTTTTGTATGATATAAAGCCAGGGGCAAGTTCTCATTGTATAGGTGAAAGGCCTCAGAACTGGATAATATTTCCGTAGTTTTGTATAATATTACTTTCCTGTCCTGTTTTTTTCTGTCTGAATATATGCACAAATCCATGTTTGTTTCATGGGATTAGTAAGAGTTTGATCTGTACAGGTTAATTTAATCATATAGTTAGACAATAGGCCATCAAGGCCAGAAGATAGTCTTTACTGAATCCTTGGTGAGCTGGAAACCTGTTTAAACTGTGCTCTTTAAAACCAGAAGTTTGATAACAAAATGTGAATTAAAAACCCAATTATTCCAAATTGATTCTGTCTAAAAGGCTGTTTGTTTAGACATGTTTTGCTGTAATTAAACAGACCAACCTGCAGCAGTTGATTGAGACAGGAGGTATACATTGTTCCTGGTTCTGACTGAAGATAAACAGTCAATGTGGAGTACTGATCAGTCAGATTATGACTGTAGTGTTGGCAGTAAAATGAAGACTTGGGTACTTCTCTTGTAAGTTTCTGTAAAAATAATTCATAATCAGATGAACATGAGTCATATTTCCTTTTCAATGGGAGTAAATTCTAAATCATAAAATTTCTTCACTAAGAAATAGGGACAATAAGGCACCTTTTTGGCCCAAAAATCTGCAAAAAACTATATTATTGATTCTACAATTTACTTGGTGAAATTCTGGAAGTAGAAACAACCGTTTTACAGAAAACAATTACTTTTTGCCTGAAACCTGCTCACACCATGCATAAAATAGTCAGCAAAAATGCTTACTTTGATGAAATGTCTCTTTTTTTGCTAATTTTTTTACCATTTTGAAGTGGGAAAATATGTGCCCATCCAAAAAACAACTTCATTTTTGTGAAAAGATGGAATGGTCATCCTACAATTAATTCTAAAATATTTAGTCGTTTATTGAAAGGTGGTAGAATATCACAAGAAATCTAGTATATTCAGTTAATTTTGTTGAAAAGGCTAAGAAATTGATGTCTTTATAAATTCATGGTGCATATCCTTTAACTTAAATATTTGATATTCTTTATCCTCCATTATAAACTTTACTTTTGACCATATTTCAGAAAGATAAGAATACCACATTCTGGGCCAAAAACAGGCCTTATCCCCCGTACTCTTTTCATGAATCTGGAATAAAGTTCCCTTGTACCATATTTTGGTGTGTACAATATACAATTTTTTTATTCCAGAAAGTCTTGAAAAATTTATTTTATATGTATGGCACACAGTGTAATAACAATAAAAATCTGGAAAGCTTATGCTTTTTTATGGTTTTTCTAATGGCCATCTCATTGAGACTGCAATGCATCTTTTAATAGTCATTATAATATTCTAATAGTAATCTATGACAAAAATTTGCTATGAATTTTAGGCTTTCAAAATAATAATGGAAAGTTACTCTAATTTCCTCACAGGTACAAACGAAAAACAATATTTTTTTGTAACCTAAAGATATCTTTAAAGATATAAATATATAAATCGATTCAGGATGGAGGATCAGATGGTA
The DNA here is from genome assembly GCA_034783895.1 of Geukensia demissa. NCBI lineage: Eukaryota > Metazoa > Mollusca > Bivalvia > Mytilida > Mytilidae > Geukensia > Geukensia demissa. The sequence continues at coordinate 6,092 of JARWCS010365787.1, read as the reverse complement.
GTCATACCTTGAACTGTTGCTCTTCTGGAACAAGTTCACCACACATTTGCTTCTTCATCATTTCTCCAAAACTTAATGCTTCCTGTAGAATAAAAGAAAATAACAAGTTTATTTTATCTAATTTTGTATTGATGAAAAGAACAAAGACATTTTTTTTTATTTCTTTTGTCTGATAGATACCATTTAGTTAGTCTTTAGATTTGTATTTCTTAATTATCCCACCAAAACATGATATATCTGTTGAATTCTACTGACTGTCAAAAATCATTAAATTGACGAAGATTTTTAAAGCGTCTGTGTGCTGGGGTATTTCCTGGAAAATACCCCTTCAGTTCTACTTAATTTATGAAGAATACTACGTTCTTTGATCAATTAAAAGACAGCATTTTTATATAGGGGAGATTTAACTTGTCTATATCTGCTGTTTTTTCAAATATATTAATTCTTTAACCCAAAACAGCTATTTTTATAAACATTCTTCAATTAGCATATTGGCTATCTCCCTTTCAATGAAAATCTAAGCTATACTGATTACAGCATGCACTTAAAACAAACCTCACCTCTGGACTGAAATTTCCTATAATAAAAGTTTCTATGAACAACTTTGAGTTAAATTCTTTGACAAATTCCATGAATCTGTTGAAATCCTTGGATAGACCATCTACAACTAACAGTTTCTCTGCTAAGGTCCATTTTACTGGCTCTAGTATTGCCAATCTTACCAACCTGCCATAAAGTAAAAATTCTAAACTGAAATTATCTAAAGACAGCAGCTGCAATTGAGTGAACGGTAATACTGTTTGTTTAAAAGAACTTAGGATAAGGCCTTACACGGAAGTCATGTGTCACCTGCCACAACTTTGCCTTGTAAGGCTGTGACAGAAAGGTAACTCATTCATGATTTAAAAGAAGGAGATAGTGCAATATAAGACTTGCTGCTGAAGATTATTTGAAAGTTTGTCAGAATTTAGCAACGGTTTTTGAGATATATGCGAAAATCTTTGGTATGACTCTTATGTTCTATTTCTAGCAAGGCCAGCAATGTTTTTCAACGGATCAAAACTCGAAGCAAAAAATTTGTGCAGAATACCCTAAGGTACAACCATACAGAGTTTCATCTAAATCCATTCAGTAGTTTCAGAGGAGAAGATTTTTAAAACTTTAACTTCAAAATAAGCTAAAAAAATGTCTAACAAGGGCAATAACTCCTACAAGAGATAGGGAATATCCACAAAAATTTCACCACAGATAGAATTCATCATGCTGAACACTCTTTTTCTCTAAGTTAATGGATTGTAAGATGTATGCAAAATATTCGGTCAGACTCCTATGTTCTATTTTAAGTAATGGCAGCAATGTTTTTCAACTGATCAAAAATCGAAGCACAAACCTTGTGCAGAATACCCTACAGTACAATCATACAGAGTTTCATCTAAATCCATTCAGTAGTTTCACAGGAAATCTAAAAATCTAAAAAGGGCAATAACTCCTACATGAGATAGGGGATTTCCACAAAAATTTCACCACAGATAGATTTCATCATGCTGAACACTTTTTCTCAAGAATTTGGCTAAAGTTAATGGTTTTTGAGATATATGCGAAAATTTGGTCAGACCCCTATGTTCTATTTTTAGTAATCGCAGCCATATTTTTCAACGGATCTAAAATGGAAGCGTAAACATTGTGCAGAATACCCAATGTTCTCCCCAGAAATCTTTGATAGCGCTGTGGTACGTGTGCATGAAGTATTAAGGAATGACCTAACGCTGTGGCAGCATCGATTTGCAGAGAACACACTAATATTGGTCACTCTGTTGCATGTAAAAAGATATGTTTGCAACTTTTCTCTTTACAAGAATGTGTATGTATCTATGCTTTAAATTGATAACTAAAATCTTCGTAATCTGAAACAGAGACACAAGTTTCAGTATGAAATAAATGCCACAAAATATTTAACCTTTTTAGTTAAAAATGTGCATTGCAACCAGAGTCCTGACATGTTTGACCAGACAGACATTGACCCCCAATAGACACTTTAATTGTTGCCAGATATAAGCAATAAATACTGCTCTGTTTTAAACGAAAACTAAAGGAGTCTTAGTTCCACCCAGTGAATAAAAGCCAATTTTTGGATTCTACACGTACCAGATAGACAGAAAAGATCGCCAAGAATTGAACTCATATCTGTATTTTGATCTGATACAGTAAAGAGAAACATTTGTCCCTTCAGATAGTCAACATTCCTAAAAGATACTGTATTGAAATGAAAGGGTTTATTCAAAAACATCATTTTGCTGTGTGCAGTTTTGCAAAAAATTCTCGACCCGGATGTTTAGAATGAGTGGAAATATCTGGAACGATACCGGAAAACATCCAGTTAAAGGCTTAAATCAAGAAGAATTCAAATTCGTTACAGTTTTTCATTTTGTGATGAAAAAGCGATAAAGTGATGGATAGGCAAAGCTTTTTGTCATTCTCGATTTTGACCTGCACTCGCGCATGCATAATTAATATTTTCATCTGCACGTGTTTAAAAAAAGACAGATTTCCCTCATCTTAGGGGAAAACATGATTTCATGGTCTTTTCAATAATCTCCTACACTTGCTTCCATCAAATAGAATTAAATGCTTTGTTCACACGAGAGAATCGTGGATTATCGATACTATCCAGTTACCTGGAGATTCCTCAATCACAGGTGCAATCAAGTGTGAAAGTGATTGTCACCCGTTGTTAAGTGATCTGTTGATTAGCTAATTGGTCATGATTGGGTTGTATTGGATTATATGGGATGTTTATTCAGTAATTACCATGTATGACAGCTAATTAGGCCAAGCTTCCTGTTAATCTAATAAAAATTAAAATTTAATATAGCGCTGTGGTAAGTACCCATAGCGCTGCGGTCAAGTCCCATAGCGCTGCGGTCAAGTCCAATAGCGCTGCGGCCAAAACGGATAGCGCTGAAAACGGCAGTGCTATAAGGGCCAAAGGAAGAACACTGATACCCTAAGGAAAATCATATAAAGTTACGTCTAAATCCATTCAGTGGTTTTAGAGGAGAAGATTTTTAAAACTTTAACTTCAAAATAAGCTGAAAAAATGTCTAAAAAGGCCTTAACTCCTACAAGAGATAATGGATTTCCACAAAAATTTCACCACAGATAGATTTCATCATGCTGAACACTATTAGATGGCGCCCAGCAAAACCAAACACAATTTCTAAAGAGGACCATCTAAGGACCATTCCACCAAAGTTTGGTTAATATTTACTCAGGGGTTTCAGAGGAGTTGACCAAAATGTAAAATTCCCGTAGGGTCCAATGTAAAACTATGCCGAGCCATGGTGGCCATGTTAGATGATATATTTTAGGCCAGGTGAGCTAAAAACATTTTTATTTTATTTTTATTTAAGTTTATTTATATTATTTTCCCTCCGCCTGACAACTCTGAACAGACAGCAAGTGGTCCATTGGTTCATGATACTTCTATCTATTAAAATAGAAATTAAAAATCAAGTAAATTTTTATTTCATTATATTTATTTTATTTTTCATTTGCCTGATAACCCTGAACAGATAGTCAGTGGTACCTTGGATCATGATAGCTTTAATAGTTCTACCTATTACAGAAAAAAATATTATAAAATCAAATAATATTTTAATTTAATTTTACTTATTTTATTTCCTTTCCCCTGACAATCCTGAACAGACTGTAATTGGTCCCTTAGATATTCAAACTACTGAAAATCAACTCTATTTTAATGTAAAACTACACAGGCAAATGTGCCACGCATGAATTTCATGTGTAATATTTTTTACGCATCATTTTTACACAAATTACATATGAATTTTGTGTGAAAATTGTTTCATGTCATTTTGAAATGAAAAATAAACATGAAATCCATGCGAAATTTTTTGTGTCATTTTCACACATTAATATTTTCATGTGAATTTGATGCCAAAATTTTTCGCATCAAATTCACGTTTTTAGAATGTGATATTTCATGCAAAAAATAAATTTTGCATGAAAAAAATGTCAAAAAATCCACACCACATGCAAAAAAAAATTTGTACAAATTTGGACACGAAAATGAGATGAATTTCATGTGAATTTTTTCACATGAATTACATGTGCTGCTCGATTTGTTATTAAATCCTGCGAAAATTTTCGTGCTAAATTTGTGTCAATTTTTATGTGAATTTTATGGGTGGCAATTTGGCTGTGTACTGAAAATCAACTCTATTTTAATGTAAAGACATACTGGAAGCAAAACTCACAAAAGATATCCCCACTCCCAATGGCCCTTGGAAAGAGATGAGATAAATTACCTTTATATGTGCAAATCTACACATTGTGTCAAGGGTTCATGTAAAGTTTCATTGAAATACATTGAATGGTTTAGGAGGAGATGTTCTCACAAGGTAAGTGGACATACAAAAGGATGGAGGAACAAATGAATGGACAGATAGACGGGGTGATTCCTATATACCCTCAAACTTTGTTTACAGGGATATAGATGGACAGACAGACAGGATGACTCCTTAATACCACTCAAACTTTGTTTTTGGGGGTACATGTATATTGTAAAAATGAACTACCTGCACAGTTTACTAGTTTCGATCATGCTGTTTTGGTATGTCTTCCTCAGTTCTGTACAGATAGCCTGGAAAAACTTCTCTGTTGATGTCAAATTAAATACTTCATTTAATACAGTTTTCAATAACTCCTGTAACAATAGAACATCTGTTTATAAAAAGGTAAAATCATCATGTTGATACCTGCAATTTTTTTTAATTTACAGCTGTTGTAAAGACCATGTTGAAGGAATTCATTTTTGTGAAATATTTCAGACCCACTCACAAACTGAAACATTATTAGATTTTTGGGTCAAATGCAGATTTTACACAAAATAAGTTATGTAAAACAAACATTTGTTACTTTTTAATTCCAGTAAAATTTCAATATTGTAACTTGTTATTTTGCAATAAATCAGATCATTATAAGATATTTCAAATATTTTTTATTGTGTATAAATTTGCAAACATGACATGAACTTACACATTTATTATCTTTTTCAATTGTTATGATACAGATGCTAACTAATAGAAACTAGAGAGCTGAATCTGTATCGGTCACCATGCTTTGGTCATTGACAGGAATCAAGAACATTTTGCAAACAAACATATAAAACTTGTAGAATATTTATTGCACATGGAAGCTCGTGCCGTATGATATTCTAATCTGGACAATATTCATCAAAATCTTTGCAATAACCCAATAATATCAAACAAATCAGAACAAATACTCACTGGAAGTTTGTGTGAGAATCCATCCATTACTATCTCCATTCCAACAGAATGGCCTTCAACAGAAAGGCTGGAAAAATGAGAAGGATATGTATCTAATATACCATTTAAAAATTATTTTTATCTTAACTGGAATAAGAAATTCTTATAAGGAACATGCATGGATCATCCATTTTAAATTCCAGTTAAAGGGGCATTATTGTTATATTTCCAAGTAAAAAACTAATTTGCTGTTTTGATTAAGTCAATAGTATTGCATTTTTTACACATCATTACAAGTGGGAAAACGTGCCAAAATTTTAAAGAGATATAAAGGGTTCTGTTAGATTTTTGAAATTCTCAGGCTTTATCCATTTAAATATATTGATATTTTTTTAATATTTTTCCCATAGTTCTTTTGCAAATTTTAACTACTTGCATCTAAAATGTTTTCTTAGACTGATAATGTTTCAAGAAGTTTCTTTTAATTCTTCATGGGATTCAAGAACCAATTGATGCCAATATAGATCCTTTATAAATATCTATAGAGTTGTTTCTCTTCAAATATTAAATTGCCTATATCTCAAAAACAAGCTCATTGAACTAATAATATATCTCCCATATTTTTTTCTGCATTATATGTTTACTGTATTATAAAAAAACTTAGGTGCTTCGCAAGCGCAGCATGATACGACCACAGCACGCTGAAATGTGAAAGGTGAACAAAAGATCATTTGTGTAAGTGTGGACACAGTATTTTGTTGGACACAATAATGTGCTGGACACAGTAATGTTTTGGACACAGTATAG
>JARWCS010365778.1:0-10452 GCA_034783895.1 Geukensia demissa | reverse complement strand
TTATAAGAATACGGCAGAGTTTTTCTTCCATAACATTTTTACCCGTTCCAACAAACTCTGACATAGAGTATAGTTCTGTTTCATATCATACATTATCTTTCTTTGTTATCACGGTGTTTTGGTGTTTGCTGCATTATTATGTTTAACAATCCGATCGTTTCATTTAAAAAACAATAAAATTGATTAATATAATATATATATTTTTAAATTATTATAAAAAACTAAGCTTCTCACTCCCATAATTTAATACACATGTAAATTGCCCCGGTCCAATTATTTACAATATCTATTTACTACGAAATTTATTATAACCCTTTTTAGCGGCAGTTTTATTGAAATTATTTTAATGTTGTTTTTGATAGCAAAATACTATTATGTAACAGATTAGAAAAGGTACCCCCTTGTTTTACTCTATTTTATAAGTAAAATATCCAGCAAAATTTAAAAAATTGATATTTTGGAAAAATAAAATGCAACATTACACCTTATAATAAAGAATGTGGGAAAGTTTGGTTGAAATTGAATTTGAAAGTGTGACACCGACGACGACGCAGACCTACGACGACACGCACGCAAGACGACAAAGTGATCTCTATATATCGCCCTGCTAGAATCAGGTGACACACAAACGGGTTTTTGCTGCTTCTCCGCAAAACACGCATCAGCAGAGACTGGTTGGCCCAGAGGCGGAATAATTTGTATGAATTACAGTTAACACCCTAATTATATAACCGTGCTATATGTTATATCGGCTGTGTCTGTTGTGCTACGCTCATCACTAACCAAGAGACTTGTGTATGCTGGAAACCAAAAGCATTATAGTATTGCTTTTTGGAGACCATTAGAGAGTCTTTCATGTTGGTTTCATAATATGCTTGGCAGGCTTTGTAGACCTCTCTAGCTCTACTTGAATCCGTGGCTTTTGGCTGTTCCCGTGATGGTTCGGTAGTTTCTTCTCACACCCTGACAAGGATTTTCGGCTTTCTTCATCCATCATCATTCGGCTAGATGTCTTGGTAAATTTAATTTCGAATCTAGACTCTTACATTGAACCTTACACTGTTAAAACATTAATAATCATATTTTTACAACCCACAAATTTCATGACAAGCCTCGAAATTAAATATAAAAATAGGAGATGTGGCATGATTGTCCGTGAGACAACCATCCATCTAATAACAGTCGAATTTAAACTTCTACAGGTTCCATTACGGCCTTCAACAATGAACCAGAGTTCACACCATAATGGAAGCTGTAAAGGCCCCGAAATACAAAATGTGAAACTATTCATAAAACACGACAATCGACCTAATATTTTGAATAAATATAAACAAATAACAATAATTGACTAATTAAAAAATGAAAACCACTGAACTACAGGCTCCTGCCCTGGGACAAGCACGCAAGCATGTGGCGGGTTTTAAACGGTCGGTGAGCTTGAATGTTTGATTATCTCGAATTTGAAAAAAATATTATTAATTGCTGAAAATGTAACATTCTCTATATATCTATAAGAATTTTTTCCAATTATTCCATACATTTGTTTCCATGTATATACATGTATATTAAGGACACTTACTCTTTTAAATTTCGGGACATGGCTTAAAGTTATTCACGTTCTACACAACAAATTATAATGCTCTTAGTCAAACAGTCTAAAATATGCTAGCATGAATTACTGTTAAAACACAGCGAGTTGCGTACTAAGAACTAATATATTACCAAGGAATATAAAGTCCCTGTTTATACACATACATTTCTCTTGTTTATTGTATATCTGTCAGTTTTATCATCTCTGGATGTTTGGTGAAATTATTTAGAACTAAAAGCTACTAACCGGATAGTTTTTTTATGTAACCCAAGTAAATTGTTACGAACGTGCAAAAGGTCATTTTCCAATGTTAGTAAAATTTCCATTGACATGATGGACGAAAAATGATGAATGGCGGAAAAGTCTCAACCGAAATAGGCATCTCTACGTGCAATACCAAGAGTGAAGCCTGCTCCATTTTTATATATATTGGAAATTTCTGGTAAAAACATGCGAGAAAAGTTAGACAACTGGCTTAGTGAATACCCCGGTCAGGGACCTCTGGTCCATTAGCAGAGCGATTAACTCAATGGTTTAAAAATATAAATTGCCAATGTTTTCAAATGTGTAAGATGTTTCAAAGAGAGCTATGATAATCTTCTCTTTACTTATATTTTACTTATATTTAAAGAAGATCAGAGGGTGTTGTTGACAAAATTTCACATAATCACACAGAGGGTTGAAAAAGTAAAGAGAAGACATCCAAAGCTTCGGATGGAAGAGAGACATTGTAATTTATGCATCGACGAAATTGAGAATGAAACCCGTTTTCTTCTTCATTGTTCTTTTCTGGAACAGGAAAGGTCTGAAGTAATTCAAAATATAAAAAATAGTAATCCAAATTTTATCAAACTATGTCCAGTTTTAAAATTAATGTGGTTAATGTCTTCGGAAAACATCAAAGTAATGAAAAGATGTTGAGTTCGTCTTTTTAAATTACACCTACAACGAAAACAATACATAACTGAATAAGGTATTAAAGTCACAGGTGGTTTCCCCTTTATGCTATATGTTATGATATACATTGCTCCTTTAATTTATACTTTTCCTGTGTATTATTTTGTTGTAGACTTGCATTTAATCCATGAAATTAAAACAGAAATATTTGTATCCTGTTATTCGATTTAAATTTTGCAATATATTCTTATTCTGTAAATTTATGTGCGTTTGTGGATTGACAATAAAACATTCTTATTATCTCCATCGTTTCAATTGTCGTAGCGAATAGACACTTAGTATTTGAGGGTGATATTTATTAACGTCTTTCACTACCCGTTTATATATCCAGTTTCCTTATTTCTTTAACAGACAAGCGGAGTTATTTTTGCATATTCCCATTTAATTTTATCAACGTATATTATACGTATTATGCGCATGCACTATGAAAATGATGAACAGATTGCGTCTTATAAAAACCTGGAAGTAATATACCGCTCCCAGCAAAAACAGAGGATTTCAGTCATAAATATCCACTTACTCCAAAATCAGTTTTTTTTTGCACTTTGATAAAGATTATAAAACACTTTTGTTAAATTCTGACTGCCATATCATAAAACGATTCGTAAATTAAAGTACACGTGAGGCAGAAGGAAATAAAAAAAAGAATAACATGCACGCCAAATCCGCAGGCGCTTGCGGCATCGGACACCCTTTTAAAAATTTTTTCTATATTTTTTTATTTTATTTTTTTTTTTTATTTGTGTTGTATAAATTAAGTGTAGTAGACCAAGCGACCGCAAAAATTTTTTTATACGTATAAATTAGATATTACACCATAAAAAAAAAATATAGAAAAATAAAAAATGGGGCCGATGCCACAAGAGCCTGTACCTAAACCCTGACTGCCGTTTAAATAATAATCGATAATTTAACGTACACGCTATCCATTTTTGTACACAAATATTTATGCAATATCAAAAACATGAATTTCACTTGAAATGAATGGAATATAACTAATAAGCCATGAATGTGACTCATACAAATAGTGCGGCACTTGTCAAAATACCAAGGTTGTATATTGCCTTTACGCTAATTGTGTCAACCATGGCGAAGGCAAAATACAAAGCGTGTCATCACCAGTCGCACACCAGATTGTACTAACAACGAAGACACATATACAAGCCATAATTTGGAGGCTTAATTGAGGCATATAATGCCTTGATATGTCCATTTTTAGTATTTATAGTCAAAATATTGAAATCTATATTACCCCAGGTTTTCTGTATTGGGGTTCGTGTTACTCTGGCCTTAGTTTTCCGTGTTGTCGTTGTAATTTTTTATTTTAATATTGTATAATGTAAGTCATTGTATTGTTTATCCTCTGATGAAAAAGGTAGTTAGTGTATAATTTATGTGTACTTTAAAATGTCTTATTTGGTTATGTATTAGGGTTAGATAATTTATATATACCGGTCGTAAATAAAATTGGAAGTGTTTAAGGGTTAGACAAGAAACATACACCAATCAGCTAATAATTGATCTTTTCAAAACAAATGGAATATCACCGGGTTCCTACTCTTATGAGTAACTCGACGGGTGTCACTAGTGGAGCAGGGGTTGGTTACCCTTCCAGAGTACATGAACTCACCCTGGTTTTTGTAGGGTTCGTGTTACTCCACTTTAGTTTTCAGTGTAGTGTTGTGTGTTCTAAGTTTGTCTTTCGTTTCATTTTGATGGCCATGGTCTTGTCTATCTTACGACTTAACGATTTCTGTCTGCCCATTTGGTATCTTTGAATTCCTTTTACCATCAAATATCCAACATACGCGTAGTCAGGTGTGTTCGGGGGAGTTCGGACGAACCCCTCTTTGAAAACCAATAAGCACTATTAATCTTGCCCTTCAGATTGAAGTTCGACTATTACAGTCTAAAAAAGGATTTTCTGAAATGCCAAAACAGTGCCAGGCAATTGTGCGATTTTGCCGTGAAAGTCGCTTTACGAGTGGTCGAACCCTCCATTGAAAATGTCTGGCTACGGGGATGCAAAAATAAAGACCTTAAGACAGGTACAATTGTACTGAAAAATGAGAGCGATTTCCAAAAAAAAATTAAAGACCTCTTCTATTGCTTTTTAACCCTCTTGCATATTATCTAGTATTTACATGTACGAAATCCGAAAACAATATTATTCTTCAAAACTTTCGTTTCATGCTTAATTGGGATATCATAGACATGTATATCTGTAAATTTCTGCAAGTAATTCAGACGATTTGGACCGTGAAAGATTGATAAAAAATATTGTGTTGCTGTTCTGGTATAAATTCTTCTTTTATAATTCGACAAAAAGCTTGTCTTGTTTTAGGGTAAGGCCATTTAACTCTGAAAGGCGGTGGTACGGTATTTCACAAAAATAATATTCAGATGCCTTTTTGAAAAAATATTTCTGGACTGCCGGTTTCCCCGTATATAGCGTAATGCTAAGTTTTGAATTTTGCGATTAACATTCCTATTTCTAAGTTGAATAAAAAGATTTACAGTTTGGAAAAAGAATTTAAACTTGAAGATTTTATCCGACTGCAAAATGACCGCAAAATTTTTGTATTAAATTTTCAAATGTAACTTGTCTATTTTGTCCAATTTCAATAGTTTTTTTGTATTCCTCATCACAGCCAACATAGCAAACAACAAGCGTCATGACCCATGTCTTACTGTTGTATAGATACTTGGTAAAAATCGACCACGCCATCATTTTTTAAGTTTTTTTTATTTCAAATGCGATATGGATTTTTTTAAATATTCTTAAATGCAACAAAAGTTACTCAAAGCATTTTTGTAGCATTTACTGAATTTTGTATAAGGGATCAAAGGATTAAATATGGGATTTGCAGGAGAGGACATTTTTTATTTTAATCTGAATTTGATGGGTTTGTTGCATTTGATTCCGCTTAATGAGTCTGTGACCATTTTCTGTAGCATATGGCCATATTCCATAGTCTGTGTTAATTTTTTTTACGCCCACGACCATATTAATATGCCTTTGACCCTTTTCTTGAGTCTGTGGCCATTTTTATATACAACGACTTTCAATGGCCTTTGACTCTGTTCTATAGTATGTGACCATTTTAAATGGCTTGTTACCTTTTCTATTGTCTATGAACATATTTTATAGCCTGCGACTATACAACATGACCAGTTCTGTGATCCTGTTTATACAATGTGCCTGATATAAAACGTGTTGGGTCTTTCAGTTGCACAGCTGGCCGAGTAGGAACTTCGACTGAAGTACAGCGGAACCGGTCTACTCTGCTCTGCTGTGGTCCTGAAAGTGCAGTTCTAATCCAACCAACTCAGCAAGGTACAAAAGTCGCCACCTTTACAACGCAGTCTTAAACAACGACCACGGATGTCGACAAGATACAAAAACTCAACCGTGCCTCCTCCCAAATCATACCAACCAAGTTCCAACGACATCTTACAAGTTACATAAATACCATTAAGTTCTTCCAGGGACCGTCCGACTGAAAGCATTTATTTGCTGTGTAAGACGTTCAAAAACCATCAACCACCACTGTTGCTAAGCTCTGGGGGACGGTGGGGAGTGGAAAGTTATTAACGCTTTACACAGCAAAGTTAAACTCTCAGTCGGACGGTCCTCACGAACTTATATATTTATTTAATTTTTTTTAACATATGGTTTCATTATGATATCTTTTAATTTGATTGATTGATTGAATGTTGCTTAACGTCCAGTGGCAAATATGTCATGCATATTCAGGACGATAACATATAATTGAATGAAAATAATGATGAAGGAACCCTGCTTTGTACTAGACCGACACGCTGGGCGAAATTAACAGTCGACAGGAAGACATGCCACTTTACCCAGACACATAATTCTGACTCTGGGCCGATCATTTTCTGCTCTTACTCCTAAAAAGTGCGTGCTTAGCGGAGAAGCAGAACATACCATTTTCAATGTCTTTGGTTTGACCCGGACGGCGATCGAACCCACGACCTTCCGCATTCGAGGAAGGAAGTATGCAGACGAGGCCAATACGGATTCGAAAGCCAGCCAAATAAACGGAAAACAGCACAACGGGTAGGACCATGGTAGCGACCCACTAATTGTCATTCCAGCAAGGGATCTTTAGCGTACCCAGAGGTTCTCGCGATCTGGTACACGGGACACCTGTCCAACGGAAATTTACCCTAACTTATTTACGTGTAAAGATGTGTATAGATTTCGTTTAATTATTTCAAAAATATTTAATTATGATGTTTTATAGAAAATAACTGGAACAAGAGCATAGCTCTCATCACAAGTTCTACACTACGATCTTCTTTCATAGCGGTTTGTATAATGACCGTGTGACCTTGTAAAAAAGTCACATTCACGTGCAAATTGGAAAATGCACTGAAAATAAGCCATATCTACAATTCAATTCCGTATGATATAGGAACAAATTATGTTTCATCCTATTTTGATATGATTCGACATGAAAGTGCAACAAAAGCTATTTTAATCATGTTGTAGATTTTACTGATTTTATTATAAAATGGGTTACTGTAAAAAGGACAATTTTTGTAGGAGATGAAAAAATTCAGAAAGAGCTTTCAGAAAATGTTGATTGATTTTTTGTGTCTCTTACCTTTTCGAGATAAAAGGGTCAAAATGAGGAAAAATTATATTTCGTATAATATTGTGTCTAGCACTTTACTGTTTCCAGCATATTACTCTGCCCAGCAAAATACTGTGTCCGCACTTATCAAAAGGTTCATTTGCTCACCTTTTCCGGTTGTATTATGCTGCGCTTGCAAAGTCCCCTTTCAGACAACTTAAGAGTCCTCTTTTCATTTTCAGATATTAACATTATTTTAAAGAACACAATGATGCGATTCCAACATTTTGCTCTTAGAAAGTGCATTTTCTTTCTCAAATCAGGGTACACAAGAAATATCCTCAAACTATTTACTCAGGGAAATATGTTGAATATTGCTATGACAAAAACTTTCAACAATTAGTTTTTTCAGTCATTTTCTCAGCAAAAAAAACACAAGGATAAATACTGAAAATAAGGCGAATAACCTGGCCTTCCGCAACAGACATCCTTTATTTGCCTATCATAGAAAAAACTTTTAATGGCACTTATTGCGAAAAAATTTTATTTAAAAGTCACATCTTTAAATGATATAGCAAATTTAACATCAGTTAAATATCCACCTTCCGGAAATAAATTTCATACTCTAACAGAAATATATTTATATAAACACAGGTATCACTGTATAAAGAGTTTCCACGTAAAATGTGCTACAATTTAACAATAACAAATATTTATTCCGCAACCTTTCACAGCTTGATCGGTGTCTTCGATTTGTGTTTGATTTATACAATTTATGAATATAGTGAGATAGACCGTAAGATAAGTACATCGTTTGGACATAATGTATCGTTTGTCTGATCTCTAGTCCCATGTATTTATTTCACAGGTATGGACATTTTCTACGAGTGTAATTTTCTAAATAGGAAGTTTATTTCATACAAGCACGGAATCATAGTGAGTGAAGCCAATAGTAATGTCCTTTTATCAATTCACTCCATTCTGTAACAATTTAAATTTAAAAAAAAACAAGAAAAAAATATGATAAAAGCAGGATGTCTAACCTCGGCGACAATTTTTTACACTTTACAACTGCCTGTTTTTACACCGCTTTTCAATGCACTCTGAATTACTTCTCTTGATCTATAACTACGGCTATCAGCTCTATTAGATCTTATGGGAGTACCACGAATCCTGTCTGCTTAAGAAAATAACTGCCTCAGGTTATTTCACATCCTGTCATTAATTGGTATGATTTCATTATGTCTACAGGTAAACATTTTGGTAATTTTTTAAAAATCCCATAGACTGAAATTGTAATATGTTATAGTAGTGAATCGGGGTAGATAATTATGACACATTTGGAAATGGGTTAATTGCTATTTTTTCGCTTTTCAATCCATAATATATATGGACATGCTTTTAATTTTTTTGGCAAACGGAGAGAAAGTCACAGGACAAAAAGTCACAATCAATATTTTGACTCTATTGGACAAAAAGTCACAGGACAAAAAGCCACAGTTTATATTTGTGTATAATACGCATATTGGATAGGACAGAAATATTTAGGAATTTCTGACCTTGTATTCAAGTTTTACTTAAAGACCAGACTTACATTTCTGCTTGATGCATATGAAATCTAGAACAAAGCCACAATAAATTTTTACATGACTAATTGTACATTTTATATTTGTTTTTCTTGATGTCAAATTGTTATTTTTTAATGTGTTGAGACATATTTCCTGTTAAATCAAAATTCTTCACCTTATTAAAGAATTTTTTTACTCAACTTGGAAGCAACAATTTTCATTATTTAAGTGAAAGTTTAGTAAAAACATTTATGAAGCTTGTATATCATGTATAGGCAGAATGTTTTCCTCCTTTCATGCCTTTTACAACCAAAACAACAAAATAACCAGCCTGTAAATTAGTATGAACTACATACAGTCACACAGGAGCCCATTTAACAATAAATTAATTACAATTTATACATAACAGTGTTCTTAATTATTAAAAAATGGCCACCTTTTCCAAACGGAAGTTAATGATGTTTATGAACCATTCTATTATTTGACTGACAATATGCCCTTCATATAACGGTATTTGGTATTAAGGATTATTTTGACCTCTATTTTTTTAATTGAAATTGACTTTATTAGTATTAAATGTGTAATTTTTAATTAAAAAATATAATGATGAAATATGTTTATGCCCAACGAGTTAATTTTGTAATTCTTATATTAATTACAATTAACATACAATTTTGATTACAAATTGATTTTTGTAAAATCATTCTTAATTTAATTTAAAAAAAATGACTGAGAAAATCAACTGTGACTTTATGTTTTATAGCTTTTATCAAAATATAACTGTGACTTTTTGTCCTGTAGATTTTGTCAAAAAGAAAATTTAAATTATATACTTTTTTCCTTTGATTTTCTGTCTGTGACTTTTTGTCCTGTTACTTTCTGTCCTTCAATCCACATTTTTTGCCCGTAGCCGTTATCCAATTGTACGCACTGCAATTTTTGTTTTGAGAGTCTATTTAATTATTTGATAAAAGAAATAAAAATACGAAAGTAAAAAATAGATAAAAAGAGGTAAAGCTGCCCATTACAGAAAGGTTCTTTCTAGGATTACAGGTACAGTTTCTATTATTTTTGCGAAGATAACACCGAAAACTCAACGGAAAATTATTGGTTGTATGTAAATCGCTATTTGAAAGCATCAAGGTAACATGGGGACGATGAAGCTTATAAAGAGATAAAATCATACCTGAATAAATCTTTGGCAAGTGGCAAGTTTGAGAATATTAAATAGTCAAAGAGACAGCAAGACAGCGTGAATATTTTTTGTCTTCCGGTAATTATGAAGTATCTTTTTGAAATGTACGTGATAAATACAATCATCCACGTCCGATTCCATATGAATCGCCCAAGGCACTTTAGAAGCAAATGTAAACAAAAATTGTAGTATAATTAGATTACCGGACACACAGTATAAACAGTCCACACGCACAATACGTGAATTAAAAACAAATTTATAAAAAATTATTAGTTAAGAAATAGGTAGCCCTTTATCCAGAAATTGACGTCATATCTTTATTATATGATATAAACAAGATCCACGGAATAAATGCATTTTAAGTTTATTAAAAAATAAAGTATTGTTTACCTATATTAAGTATTAGGGATATTAAGATGATTATTTGCAAGAAAAAATCTAATCATAAAAAATCAAAACATTATCTAAAAGGAATTCGAAGATACCAAAGGGGCAGACAGAAATCGTTAAGTCGAGGACAGACAAGACCATGGCCAACAA
>JARWCS010365767.1:0-10454 GCA_034783895.1 Geukensia demissa | reverse complement strand
TGCAAAATACAGACAATGTTAGGCTTACTTTGTTCCCTTATTTTCCTAAATTTTAACTATCAACATTTTACATGTATAACCCATATGTAAGCAAGACCATTTATAAAGAAGCTATTGGATGACAAGGAAAGCTATGATATAATTCTACTGCATTACTGAATCCCAGTCATATATGTTCAGTGTTGAAATATCACTTCTTTTTGACAAAAAAAGCATATATAAACATACATTGTACACCAAGAACACTGAATGAATGTGGTTTATTTTTTAGAAAGAAAGTAATAGCAATAAAATTAAAGGCAAATTTATTTTAAATTGTGCTTGATCATATTGACATGACTTTACCTAATAGATCATGGTGATATTAAAATGTTTTTGTATGTACATGCAGATAGATAAATAATTTATAAATCATATTTTTTACATTGTTTAAAGCATTTTTTTGCCAATGCAAGTAAAAAGATACCCTGAACAAGTGAATCTCAGATATTTGAACCTTAATTAAAGATATTCTAAAGAACTCAATCCTTCCATAAATATTTTTCAGTCAAAACCATTAAAAATTCAAAATATTTAAATGTGAAATAAAAACATATCCATTATTCCATAATAAAATGTTTGTGAAAAGATTGTTTTTTGTGTACACTATGTGGACATGTATATTATAAATTTTAGTGCCAATAACATTGAAAGTAGAGCCTGCAGGAAGGTGGTACGAAGCATTATGTCAGCGTAGACGACAAAGACATTCAGTATCCCAGCATTCCATTGACAGTTCCAGTTCAGAGGAGAGCGAGGAAGAGGTTGAAATTGATGAAAATGATGAGGCCTTGTTACTTGGACTTGATCCCAAAGAGTGGAAGGTAGTAAAAAATGAGACATGTCAGTAGCTGGTCAGCATGATTTTTAGGATGGTTTATATTGAAAAACTGTATTAATGTAAAAGGAAAAAAAATATAATATTGCGATTATTTGCAGCAAATGGGCATGAATATTCAGGCATTGTTATTGAGAGATGATGTTAATCTTGGTTTTAAACTGGTATCCTATAATTATCTGCTCATTTCTCAAATAAGAAAAAAAATGACAGGAATCAGTGAATCAAATTGATAATGTTGAAGAGTTTTGATCGTGCTACACGCATGACTTAAAATCCTTATGGACTTTCTTTGCATGCTTTAATTATAAAAAAAACATTACCATGTGATTACAGTAGCTTATTTTTTACAGTTCTAATTTTTACATTTACTTTGATATAATTTGAATGTGAATTTAAGAATAATATCATGAATATTGGAATTTCAGTAACTGCAGTAAGCAAATTTTTCTTCATGTTTTTATTGGGGAACTGTGATAATCTTAAGACCATTTCAAGTTAATCTTAGAATTCTTATTTACGCCTGCCCAGTCTGTAAACGGCCCACCCCAAATAATTTTTTTATTCACATTTTTCACCCTTGGAATAATCTTTATTCAAGTTTTGAGTTCCTAGGGTCAAATTTTAGCAACATTTGCTCATTACTACTGGTCATTAAATGAAATATCAGGATGAAAAAAAATGAAATATATAAAATCAAAATCTCACTGTCCGTCAAATCATTCTGAGTTTAAGTGGATGAGGGCCTTAAAAATTAACTTGATTTGGCCTTGAGGATAAAATTATTATGATGCATTTCTTTCAGAAACAAGATCATTATGCAGTTCTTGGCTTGGGTAAATTAAGATACAAAGCTACAGAAAATCAAATAAAAAAAGCATGTAAGTAACTATGGTAACCAAGTGCTTATTTTGACATCATGTATACCATGGTATATACAGGTTAATGACAACATGAATTATTTACCGTCTTGACAGTGCATGAGCTTGCTGTGTAGAATGTTAAAAACCACCCAACACCACCACATGTCATGTTATATGGGAATAGGCATTGATACTTTTAAGAAACACGAGTTTTTGCCATCCTTATCTTGTGTTGACTGTAAATTCTCAAATAAATGTATCTTAAATAGAGTTATTAAATCATTATTAAATTATAATGGAAAGCTTGATCCCTGAGGGTGGTCTCATTGGCTAAATTATTCAGGTGGTTAGTTCACTTTTACCTGCTCTTTTTTTATTGGTATTAAATTAGAGTTTGTCACCTGTAGTAGTTACATTTGTAGGTAAAAGAGTTTTGAAAAGCTAATATCCACAACCTACACAATGTTAGTTTTCTTTTAACATATATATTGTTTGTCATATTTTGGAAAAAAGCAGATTAATTAAAAACAGGTCCACAGAAAATAGTAGCTACCCTATAGAGGAAAGTAAGACCAGTCCTTCATTTTGAAATTTTACACCTGAGTAACTTAATTTTCTTTATTTGTGATGATGAAGATTTGGAAAGACAATGAATTGGACATGCATGTCTAAAAAGAACAAAACTAAGACTTCAAATGTTTGTGTTTATTCACATTTTAGCAACATTTTTGTCAAGACTCAAATAATTTCAGTTTTCCTGTTATTTTGAGATTTTGAATAGTAAAAGCAGGGATAGAAAAAAAAATCATTACCCACAAACAAAATTTTGCTTGTTTTGTCAAACTCAAGGAGAAAATTAATCTTCATGATCTTGTCATTTTTAAGAAATAAAAATCAACCGTCTATAAACTGTTTCTTTTTTTACAGATAAACAAAAAGTATTGAAGCATCATCCAGACAAAAGAAAGGCCAGAGGCGTCAAAGTAAAGGAAGGAGAGGATGATTATTTTACATGTATAACCCGAGGTAACCTTGACAATAATGGAAAAAATCTTTTCCTATCTTTTAAGCATTGTAATTAACATTCCACAGGTATGCAGAACATGTTACATTTGGACTAAGAATTTTATGGTTAAAAAGACAGCAATAGCAAAACAGTAATTTTTTCCTGTTGTAATCTAACATTTTTTATCCCCTCACTACAAAGTTGAAGTAGTGATATAGTAGAGTCTTTGTACGTCCTACCATCTGTCATTTCTTAGCAGCTTTGTGAACTGTAATACAAGTTCACAAATATGAATATACATGGTGAAAATATGATATGGTATATGCACACCCTAGGAGCAACCTCCCACCAGTTGTTTCAGAACCAAAACATAGAAAGGCCAAGATCCAAAAGCATTGAAAAATGAAGAACTCATATCCCAACAAACGGAACAAACACAACAAAATTATTGGGAATATATCATCCAATGGCGTTATACAAGCCTTCTCCATCATTTCAGGAGTTTAGAATTTATATTATAACGGAATATTTCTGTAAATTCAACATCCTTTTATTAATTTTTATTAATCTTACATAGTATCTTTATCCTTAGAAAAGTCTGGAACCCTGTTGATTTTCAATGTCAAGGTATTGCATTAAGTTGGCTTCCTTTACTTTGGATCAACATCCTTCAATAGATTTTTATCAAACTTGGTACATACGTAGTGGTTATTAAAATCTTGAATTATATTTATTCTTCAAGATGAAAGACATTGGGTGAAAATTTTACATAGAAAGGGATACTATGCTCTGGGTTGCTCTTGTTTCTAATTTTGTATGAATGGAACTTCTCAATTAGATGTATTTTGAAGAGCAAAAAATTTAGTTCAGCTATCATATTTTTACATTTAATGGTACTTTCATATTCAGATAATTTTGAAACAAATAGAATGCTTGAAAGATTAGCTGCTGAAATGTTATCAAAATAATGTCTGGTAATTCCAGTATTGTAAAAAATACTGCATTTCTATTGGGCAGTACCATGACAACAGAAAAGTTTACACATCAATAAACCAATGTTAATGACATCATGAGACTAAATTAGTAAGTCTTCAAAATAGTTCCTCTCTTGGAGTTAAATTGTAGCATCATTTTCAATTATTTGACTAATTAACTGGAATTATAAGTAATTAAGTTATTTTGAAGCAATTTATTAATGTGTAAACTCAGCCAACTCACTCACAAACTGAATAAAGTCTGAATGTTATCAATATCATGTCTATTACAGCTTATGAAACATTAGGAAATCCAATAAAAAGAAGATCATTTGACAGTGTGGACCCCTTGTTTGATGATGATATTCCACCAAATAATGCTGAATCTAAAGAAAAGTTCTTTGAATTGTTTACTCCAGCATTTGAAAGAAATGCAAGGTATTCAGTAATTATATTAAATGCATTCATTAAGGATATAACACATCATCATACATAAACCTAATTTACAATTTCCAGAGCTGACCTGAACTGACAATTGTTTCATCCATCTGTCAACATTTTACATTGTATTCTTCTCCTCTTAAACCAATTGGTCCTTTATCACAAAACTTGGCAGGAATCGATATGTACCGTATTTGGCTGTAGATTATACGAATTATACATAATACGCGGTAAAAATATCTGTCCGAGTTTGGTCCGGAACAGCAACCAATCCATGTTGAATTTTTCTCCGTTTTTTTTAACTTTCAAGCAAAAAGAAACAGTTTTAATCATTTTTTACTGAAATTTTAGAAAAGTTAACAATAATCAGCTACCTTTTGATAACCGAGAGATACTTAAACTACGGTTAAAACTTCTATCACTTTATGATCATGTGATGTTTGTTTTGTTATTTTACAAATAGCGACAAGAGTAAACGTAGTTCTCTCGTGTCGATAAATGAAAGAAAATACCTATTACTGATAGAACAAAATGGATTCAAGTGGGTTAAAGTTGATAAATATTTCACTTATTGCCAAAAGCCTTCTTTTCTTGAAACATCGTAAAAAAATGAGACAAATAGCCAATCTGACAACTTGGGGAAAATCACCAATCTTCATGTAGGGGTACATTGTACGCACCCCTAACCCCATGAAATGCTTTAAGGGTAAAAGATAGCATATAACCTATAGCCAAATACGATTTATGTTCAGGTCAAAGCCTTGAACATTGCACTTTTAGCATTGAGTTTAATGGAAAACATCAAAATATATTGACTTCAAAGCTTTTTTTGTCAGAAAATCTTAAGCCTATTGAATTGATTTGTTGTTGGAATGTCCTCTAAAAAAGCTTGGTTTTTTTGTTTCAATTGGAAATTAAAGATGGCTGCCACATTTGGAGCTAAGGTGAAATTTATTCAAATTTCTTCTTGTCATGTCTAAAACTGTTTAGAAAATTGTTTGATTGTTTTATTAGGGTTCAACGCCATTTTAACAATAATTTAGTGATATTGCAGTCAGTTTGGTGGAAACTGGAGTACTGGGAGTGAATCTCAAACCCTTTGGCAGGTAACTGACAAACCTTAATGCATGATTATGTTGCTAGTCAAACACACTCTTTTTGCAAGGTACAAAGTCAGGTCATGCCATTTACATGTAGGTGATACACTACAGTGATTTGTTAAGGTAAGATTAAATAAAATAACACAGCCACCGAGACCACCATTTAGCAAACAAATCTTCTCTGGAACCACTTGGCCATTGGTGGAATGGTCCTTGATTTATCCTCCACCAAAATTATGTCTGGCATCCCTGCTTGCCAACCAAGATGGCCACAATTACCAAAAATGGAAAAAATGAATTGTTAATCTTGTTGCCTAAAACTATAGAGCCAATTCCAAGTGAACTGGCTGAATGGCCCTTAGAAAGCCATCCACCAAAACAGTTTTTGGCATCCCAGATCACCAACCAAGATGGATGCCACAGCAGTGACTTAGTGACCCTTTGGGAAAATCTTCATTTCTGCATATACTAAGCTAACTGTAGCCCAATTTTGGTGGAATGTTACTAAGATGGCCTACTTCTAAAATTATCACTGACATCCCTACCAATTTGATGAAAATTGAAAGGATTATATGTTTTATCTGATTATTATCAATTTATTCCAGGTGGAGTGTTAAAAAAAGAATACCGAGTCTTGGAAAACCTGATGATGATTTTGAAGACGTTGATCATTTTTACTCCTTTTGGTAAGTAAATGTATTTAGCTTCCCTGGTCTTGAGTTGTATGCTCTTTATGTTTATTTTTGGGTACTGGAATGTATAATGGAAAGATACAATTTACACCTTTCCATCATCGTAATTTGTAAAATTTCCTGATTGTTATCTTCATATTAGCTTTTTGCCTTTCATTACATCATGAATTGTATATTTCATTATTTGGTTCATGAATGTAACTAGAAATTCAAGAAATTTGACTGATCTTCCTATTGTTGGCCTCTAGCATGTCTGATGAAGGTAAATCCAGAAAAGCAGCATACACAGTTTAATTTGGGTTTTGAATATTTATTTTAAACATATGTAAGATGTTGATCTTGTTATTCTGGCATAAATTCCATATTCTTACTTTTAAATAAAACCATTGCAGCACTTATGGTGTGTTATGAGCTAAGAAAAACAATATTGCTTACAGCCTTCAACCTTGGCCAATATTATTTTTTTTGCTCGTAAAATATCATATGACACTCACCAAAGGGCCATAAATGTATGTTATTGTTGTAATTAATTAAATGGTTGGCCCTTTAAAGATTTAAAGTGAGTTGTATTGATCTAAAAGGACATGATGACTCATACAGTTAATGAACAATCTGTTGCATGGTCAATATAAAATCAACCAATGAGAAGCCTTTTATTAAATAGCGACCAGGATATAGAAATATGCCGTTCAGTTTCTCCACCTGCAGGTAGAACCCCTGCTAAAGGGGAGTTCGTTGGTTGGGCAGGATGAATGAATACTCAACCATCCCGAAAGTAACCAGGGTTAAGAAATTGGTTGCTCGGTTTTCTCCGCCAGGAGGTTGAACCCCTCCTAAAGAGGCGTCCATTGGTTGGACGGAATGTATAAATTCTCAACCCGTCTTGGACGGGAACATTACCACCATGACCCATTTTGGGAAAATGCCACGCTCTCACCACGTTAAAGATCCCTTTGCAACAACTCATTATGAGTGGTCCGTAGGTAACCAGTTGCTTAGGCTAAATTTCACGGCCCTACCCAAATAGTCCCAATTTGACATCCCGTGGCTATAAAACTCCCCAACTTAACCCCCTGCCTAACCCCTTTTATGATTTATTGTTTGATAACTTGTTCTTGTCCTGAATGTGCATGAAATATTTGCCACTGGATGTTAAACAACAATCAATCAATCAATTTTATTAAATAACAAGACTCCAGAATCAGCTGGAAATGAAATTACCTCTATTGGCCCAGAGGCCAAAAAAGTGGTATTAATATTAGTAGGGCTAAATCATACATATGCTCATGTTATGGTATTTAGGCAGATTTGATAAATATTATTTAATGAATTCATTTTAGTAGGAGAACAGTAATTGCCCTCTGTCATTAAGTACAGCACAATTACAAACATTACAGTGTGACTAAGCATGCTATTGTTAATTCAAATAGTACTGTACTATAAGAGGTTTTAAAATGAATGCTTTTCTTTTTAATTTTACGGGGAAATGACAGATTTGACTGCCATTTCATTTATTGATTGCTAATTTCGTGTGCATGTTATTCCTTTTAACATGCACATTAATTTAGCAATCGTTTTATGTAATGACAGTTTGACCTTATATTACTACAGAATTACTACACTTTCAGGATGGTAAGTCGTTTTAGTATAACAGTGTTAGAACTCTAATTCCTACCTCTAGGTAGTTCAAAAATAGGAGTAAGTAAGTAAGTAAGTAAGTAATGCAATACTGGAGGTTTTGAGGGTTTGAATGGATTTTTTGTAAAAAGTAAAATTTGGTTTATTTTACAAATGTTCTTTTCAGCAAGATATTTATTTGGGAAGATAATGGTTATAGTATTTAAAAAATGAAAGAAAACATTTATTGGATTTAAGGGTGTTAATGAGATGTTATCACTTTATATGTTATGTCTGATATTTTTAAAAAAGCATAATTTGTCTTTGACAGGGGAGGTAATTAAGATTGTTTATATTTTTAGGTATAATTTTGATTCTTGGAGAGAATTTTCTTACCTGGATGAAGAGGAGAAAGAAAAAGGAGAAAAGTAAGAATTATTTTACATTTCTTTAAAATTTTTATACTCATGTTAAAGACAAGTCATAAAAAGGTATACAAATGAGAGTCCTTTGATGTCAGTCTGTCCCTGTTTTTTTAACATATTATGCTGTGAACTTGTGAACCACTAGTTTGATAAATCACAAACTTTACACAAGTGTTTGTAATGATAGTCATACAGACCAAATACTTTTTAGAGGAAATTCCAGTTTTAGTTTCAGAGTGGTGAGACTTCATTTTAAAAAAGGTGGTGGTGTTGGGCCAAGTGGTGTCTGGTTAAAGATTTTACATTGAACATAAAATCTGCTTTTTCAAGAAGTTTTTAAACTTTGCACAAGTGTTCGTGATGAGGATCTGATGGTCTGCATACTTTTGGAAAAATTCAGGTCCAGTTTCTGAGTTTTGAGACTTTTAATACTTAAAAAAGTAGGGGTCAAAGTTTACATGTCATCCCATTTTGGAAATGGCATGTTGGATTAACTTAAAAACTATACACAGTTAGGTATGTGTAACAGTTGTTTGAAGGTCTGTATATATTTTGGTGAAATTGTTTTTTTTTTTTTTTTTTTTTAGGGGAGTTATAAACATTTCATTTGTTAGGGAATTTTATTTCATGTCCCTGTTTTGTAAGAGGAAACAACATATTATTATTAGATCCAATCAGTCTTACCACAAAATAACTGTAATACAGTAGGGTAGTCTCTCTTGGCACACCTACATGAATTGGTCCCGAGTGCACCTGATGAAGGTTAATCCAGAAAAGCACTTCACAAGCACAAGGTAATTAAGTCATTTTCAATCGTTGTTTTTCAGTTTTGTCTACAATCTGTTTGATAAAAGAAAAAATGCAAGGAACTTGTGTCTTGCACCACAGAAATTTAGTGAACTAAAGGCAACAGCTTAAGGAGAAATTATGCAGTACACAATCCAAAAAAGGATTGTGTCTTTCTGGCATATATTCCATATTTTTTTTCTTTTAGATATGATATGTGATATACAAGCTCCATTTCCTTCCATCATTTAAGAGCATGGCACAGCTGTTTAATCTTAAGGAGTTCATATAACAAAGTTTTTATTTGTTAATAATGGATATAATTTAACTGTTAACAAATACAATTATTTTGCAAGTCGAGAAGAACGAAGATGGATAGAAAAACAGAATAAAGCAGCAAGACAGAAAAGAAAGAAAGAAGAAATGGTCAGAATTAGACAGTTAGTTGGTAGGTCAATGAACTTTGTAAAGGCAAAGGGTATGATGCTGTCACTGCAAGGTGAATTCATACACGAATTACCAGTACAGTAGTTAGATAGATTTATACAGTGAAACCTGTCTAAACCGAACCCTGAGAAAACCGAAAACCTGTATAAACCAAACATCAGATTTAGTCCCAACCTTAAAAAATCTTTGCAGACATAACCAGTCCAATCTGAACACCTTTGTAAACCGAACAAATTCTTCAGTCCCAATGGTGTTCGATTTAGACAGGTTTCACTGTAGTAAAAACTTGATTTGGTTCCACGTTATCAATAAAAAGGAATTTATATGTTCTCAGGAGTAAAGATCAGTTCCAACAATATTGGCACTGAAACAATAAAACACTGTCAAACAAAGCATCAAGTGATGCTAACAGCTGTCCTGGCTGTTGAATATCATCTTAATAAAAGAATACTCACATTCATAAACATGTCCACCCATTGCTCATCATTGAGCAAATGGTGCCGTATATCACTCCCATTAACTCGAATTGACTTGGAATGTTTTGCAGGATAAAAAACCCTAATCATGTTGATGCATTGAACATATTGCATGTATATGGTTTTTCAGTGATTTACTCTCCACATGAACCTTGACAATTGTCTTTTTTCACTGTATCAAAATTAGTTTTATCATGTTTTGTTTTGATACATATATGACACAAAAGTTAATTGTTTGTTTGTTGCTTAATGTACAATGGCAAAAAATTTAGTCATATTCAGGACAAGAACAAGTTAACCAATAAATCAGAGAAAGGGCAGGGGAATATTTGGCCATAGAATGTCCAATTTGGACTGTTAGTTTAGGGGCGTAAAGTTTAGCCTGATCAACTGGCCACATAGAGCTGTTGCAAAGGGATCATTTACATGCTAAACGCATGGAATTCTTCCAACATAGGGCTTGATTGTAATATTCTTGTCCGAGACAGGATTAAGAATTTATACATCCTACCCAATATTTGAAAAATTAAGGTCTTGTTTGACCTTCAATATTGTATGTGTGCAGTTTAATATAACCTAATGAAGAGTGGGCAATGGAAAAAAAATAAAAACGTGTTAGTATGAATAATTTTATTCAATAATACAGCCCTACCATTCATGACATCCTTTTCTTTATAATTCCAATACTGGATGTAAGCTGCTTTTTGATTGGACGTTACAAAAAGTTTACACATCAATAAATCCAACTTG
>JARWCS010365756.1:0-10454 GCA_034783895.1 Geukensia demissa | reverse complement strand
CAAAAAATGCTACCGGAAGTCAATTCAACCAATCATGTCAGCGTATTTCCGTACACGCAAATCATATAAGAATTATTCAGTCATATTACTATTTCCAGCATTTTATTGTGTCCAGCCTTTACTGTGCCCAGCACTATACTGTGTCCAGCACATTATTGTGTCCACACATAACCAAAAGTTCATTTGTTCACCTTTCACATGTCAACATGCTGTGGTCGTATCATGCTGCGTTTGCGAAGCACCTAAGTTGCAGTATGCTTTCAGAATTTTCCTTATGTCCAAACAAGGGGCAAGGAAGTGTCATATTCTTATTTAATAATGCTTTTATTTTTTTTAATACCGGTAATTTATGAACATAAGATAGAACATGGTATTTATATTCTATTTGTAGTTTGAAGATTTAAAGAAATTAACAAAAGATAGTGGAAACTGTACAAAGCCTGACTATATATTTGAAATTATACCAGGAGATTTAGCAGCCTCTAATTTTGAAGACAAAAGAGATGGGAGAGACTTGTTATATGCCTATCATGGTAGCCGTTTTGAAAACTTTTATTCAATCATTCATAATGGTTTAATATCACATATGAATAAGGTAACTACACATGTATGTTATTTTTCAGTTGTCAAGATCAAAATCATTCAAAATTTAAATATAGAGTCAGTTATAATCCCATTGTATATTTTAGATGAAAGCATTTGTAAAAACAAACCAAAAATAAGTTTTAAGAATGACTGAGACTGCCTAATATGAGTTACCTGACTACAAAATATTAGGAAAAGGAGAATTTACCCTTGAATTAATTTGTCAACAAAAGCATTTAAGGTCAAACTTTTTATCTTTATATACTTCAATGTTTAGCTGCATGTTTTTTTTTAACTTTTGTTGACATTTGGTTGGTAAACATTTTTTTAATGAATCAAAATCAATGAAATGAAAACAATTGTAGGTGTCAGTGTTTGGAGAAGGGACATACTTGTCTAGTGAGTTATCAGTATCTCTGCACTACAGTCCCATGGGGTTAGGCTGGGACCACAGCATGCTGGGTAAAAAAATCAGCTGTGTGGCATTGTGTGAAATGATTGATGATCCAGCTGTTAAATGTCAAACAAAAACAGGTGAGATTATACTGAGATATACAGCTATCTATGAAAATGAAAAGATATGGGGTATATGTCAGACTGCACTTCAACTATGAGAAAAATAGAGGGAATTTACAAATCTGTTCAGTTCATAACAAAACAGTTTCTTTAAAAGTACATTCATGCATGTTACAATTACATGCATTTTAGACCTTTAAGGCAGCAAATTCTATCTTTTTGTACGCTAGTTTGTTACAGTTAAAATTGGCAATTTGCCCTTGTTTTTTTTTAAACAAATGCATACTGAGTAATATTAGTGTCATCATACAGAACATTTTATTGATGTAATGGATACTCTTTCTTCGGATTTACAGGTTAAACCGAAGTGTGGTCTATGTTAAAAAAAAACTGGCACAAGAAAATATATGTTTGGCATGAAAATTTCAGCAAATATTGTAAATATATAAAAATTGTATGGTACTTTGTTTGTAGTTACTCTAAAATAGGTTGATTGATTATAATAGTTTGAATTAATTGGTCGACTCGTTTTCTCTAAAAATTTTCAAATTGGTCTATTTGATGATATTGATATATTCATATTGAAATTTCTTTTATTTTCAGATAATAATCAGAACAGATCACGAGCAACAGGAAGTATGGGTGGTGATGTTCCTGATAAATATTACGTGGTACAAAACAACGAGGTTCTCCGTATTAAATATTTACTGGTTTATGTACAGAAATCTCCACCTGCCAGGTTTGTTTGTAACATCTTATATTGTTAACCATCAATAATCATATTATATTGATTTTAAAATTCAGATTTCAAGCCTTCTTATTTGAAGGTTTAACTATTGAGGTTGTAAAAATTATGATTATCAATATTTGAACAATGTAAGATTTGGTTTCTCTATTATTTAATTGATTGATTTTGCTTTTTTAAGTTAAAATATTGTCTGAAAACCCCAGCAAAATAGTGATATCAACAATCAGTCACTTAATTGCATGTGGCATTGATTACCTTTGCACACAGGTTGATAATATTTAAAAGAAAGAATAAGGAATATTTGCCATAAAGACACATTCCACATCTTTTCTGGATTATGCCCTCATTTCTTGTTAAGCTGTTGCCTATAGTTCACTCGATTTGGGTGAGGCACGAAGCAGGTCCTTAAAAATAGTGCTTTGCATTTTTTTCTTCTATCAAACAGAATGTAGACAAAATAGAAAAGGAACAATTGAAAATGCCTAAATTTCACTGTGTACAACACACTTTTCTGGATTAACCTTTATCAGGTACATTCAGGACCAAATATTGGGAAACGGAATTATTAACCTTTATAAAAAATGGTTGAGTAGCATGAAAACCAAATAGAAATTAGACAACAAAGACCTCTCTGTCAAGAGATTCAGATGACATTGAAGCCCCATGACCCCACTATTACACAGGCTTCAGAGAATTAATGTACAACAAGTTTATCTGTTATTGTCAATTTGTCATAAGGGCACAAACCATCTAGATTGGCAGTGATAAAAAATTATGATTCCTGTAAGAAATGTGGAAAATTGAAAAGTGCCAAAAATCATTCCAACTAGCTGTACCAAAAAATCATTTAAAGTATGACATAATTTCAACTTGGAACTAAAATTTGAACTAAATTTTAACACCTGTTCTTCCTTCAGTAAGAAAAACTTTTACATTCATTTTCCCCAAGCATAAAAGTAACTCTGCTTTAACCTTATTACAGCACATGGCAAATCACTAATTAATATCTAAACAAAAAAAACATAATAAGGAAGATACTATAAATATGTATCTGCTTTAAAGATAAGCAGACTTTATTAATTTATTTGTTTATGTATTTATAGATCACTAACAAGTTGTTGGACAACATGGTTACACAGACACAAGTTTGCAGCGATGATGTTTCTATATGTATTAATACTTGGATTTGTGGGGCTGGCAAACTCCAGAACATTTAAATTTTATGTTAAAAAATACTTAAAATCATGATAGGAGTGGTGTAATTCAGTATTGTTTTACTATGCAACCTATTTTAGTTCAACAAATAAGAACACATAAAATATTATTAGGTGATTTATTATATTTTATCTATAATGTCTAATGTATTAGACTTCTGTTTTGTTAATGACTTTTTGAAAATTTGTATTCAGTACTATCAAATTGTTGATTATAGTTTAGGACCAGTTATTATTACTTTTTACTAGTAGTTTTACTAATTTATTATTCATTCTTTTATATACTTTTTTGGATAGATATAATGCATATCAGTTCATTAATAGGCAATACATGATGTCCCTATATGTATTATTCTACAAATTTAGATGTGTCACTTTTACATTTGTGGAGTTATATTCATAAAACCTATAGATGATGTCTTTTT
This sequence comes from Geukensia demissa, assembly GCA_034783895.1. Classification (NCBI taxonomy): domain Eukaryota; kingdom Metazoa; phylum Mollusca; class Bivalvia; order Mytilida; family Mytilidae; genus Geukensia; species Geukensia demissa. The sequence goes on along the minus strand of JARWCS010365756.1, from coordinate 6,966 downwards.
GTTATATGGTCCGCAATGTGAAAGCTTTTTTTAAATGAACTTTAATGTATTTATCCTATGAAGAACACCATCTTTCATTTTGAGATTTTTGTAAATGTATTCTACAATTTTGTGTAGATTTACCAAGTCTTGACATCATAGAACAAATTATTGCTTTTTGGCAATGAATGAGTATGAAAATACATGTTGTATTGATTATGTTGAATAATGTGGGACTCACTGGTATCAGCTGCTTCCAATTTCTTATCAAACTAATTACCCAATCCAAATTGTTTAAATCCTACATTTACCACTATGAAAATATCATTTCAAGATTTGAACTTCAATAATTGAAATATATATTGTAGTATTTATTATTTATTATTTATTCATAAGAGGTCTACATAATTCTAATTAAATGGAAGTTTGATACCCGAGAAAGTGTACCTGTTGGACAGAAGTCAGCAATACAGAAAAATCTGAATTTTAGGATTCTGGCTAACAGGAATTAAAAAAATCTGAATTTTGTATAAAGTTCCTATTTTAAATTTCCTAAATGCTTTGGGTGCTAGTCTGCAATGGTTTTCTAAATGTTTTGGGTGGGAGTTTGCAATCATCTTAGTTTTTACCCCTGCTTGTTTGTTAGAGAATATTGATAAATATATGTCAGACTGAGACTTACCAATACATTATACCTCTCTCCAGTCCCAGCAAAAGAGGATATGAGGATTAGATGGTCAGAGGAATGTAAGGTCTTTATCAGGATATGAACATCAGTCATGAAATCTATAATCTATGAAGATTGACTTTTTTCTGAATTGTTTAATATTTTTAATCTACAAGGTTTTTCTCAGAATGTTGTTGGGTTTTTTTTTATGAATGTAATTTTTATGGTAATTACCAATGTGTTATGCTATATTCTTATCCATCCATCTATAGCTTAGGTTTTAACATAGCTTCAATTCCTTCCAAGGGGCGAGGGTCCATAAGGCACATTTTTGGCCCAAAAATTTGGCTAAAAAATGAAAAGTTGCTAATATCTATTATTTTATATCTTTTGTAATGAATAATGTCTATAAAAAGAAACCCAACAAAATTTTTGGTTTAATTAGTTCTACAATGGTCACATTGCACATTGAAGTTACTTTAAATATGAAAAAACTTAGAAATTACTTAATTTGATACAACATTTGATATAATTTTCAATTTTAATATAGATCACACTAAAACATCACAGCCAAACTTTGCACAAATAAAGATATGTCAAGGACACTTGTTTGGCTAAAATTCCTTCTTGATGTTTTGATGTGATCATATCTATTTTGAACAAAACCCCTAAAAAATTAAGTATTTTTACAGAAAATGTAACATTTTTTAGAAATAGTAAATACCAGTATACCCTGTCGTTTTGTTAAAATAACAAATAGTATACAAGAATTATTCTTTAATTATAAAAAGACAGTTATTAAACAGCATTTTCACAACAACTTATTATTGTGTTACAAAATCTAAAATCTGGGCCAAATATGGGTTTTAACCTAACATCTTCTTTGAATGGTTACAGAATAGAGGTCAATTTTTCTATTTGACATTTCACACTGTCAGTATTCTAAGTCCTGCTGCATTTTGTCATTTAAAAAATGATTTCCATTATGTATGTGAGGAATTCTTAGTTTTTACCCAGTCAATCTTACTCGATGTTTGATTTAATTCTACAAAACATTTATTCTGAAAGATATAGATTATTAAAATATTTTTTGTTTATGAAAGTGATGATAGAGTCTTTTTATTTTAGCTACAAATTTAATGCAAAAATAAATCTTTTTGTTTATTTTATTAATGCCCATTAGACTAGTATTTTTCTTTTGCTAAATATTATGGACTTTGCCAAAAATAGCTATATTTATGGTTTTCTCAAGTTACAGCTATATTTAGACCTGGGTTACCAAAAGCAGGAATATATGCTCTGTAGATTTTCCATTAACTTTAATTGTTAATGTTGGATGTAAAATCCAGAGGCTGTGCTGTTGGTTCACTTCCTTGTAACCATGTGGTGTTTAATCTGTGTCAAATGTGAAATCCAGAGGCTATTAATGTTGGATGTAAAATCCAGAGGCTGTGGAGTAGGTTAACCTACTTGTAACTTGTGAATGAAAATGTAAGAGGTAAAATTCAGAGCCTGTGCTGTACGATGTTATATCCAGAGGCTGTGGTGTAGGATGTAAAATCCAGAGACTGTGCTGTAGGATGTAAAATCCAGAGGCTGTAATTGTAGGTTCACTTCCACGTAACTTGTGGATGTTAATGTTAAATTAAAATCCAGAGGCTGTGCTGTAGGTTCCCTTCCTTGTAACTTGTGGATGTTAATGTTAGATGTAAAATCCAGAGGCTGTGCTGTAGGATGTTAAATACAGAGGCTGTGCCATAGGTTTACTTCCAGATAACTTGTGGATGTTAATGTAAGATGTAAAATCCAGAAACTGCCCTAGGATGTTAAATCCAGAGGCTGTGCTGTAGGTTCACTTCCTTGTAACCGTGTGGCTGCAACTCTTACAACAGCAACCACTGAAATCTTTGAAATGTAAATAAAACTTGTCTGTTTATTGGTCCTCTTGTGCAGATGTGTATATTGGTAGCAGTTTAAAGTCCATTCAGTTTTCATAGATCAAAACTTAAAACATAAAAACTTGCAAGTTTGAGTTAAGAAATTTGGTGGGGGCTGGGGTTATATTATTTCATTTTAATAAATATAAAATTCTTGTGAAAAAGATAGTGTGTTTGCATTCTAGTCAAGGTTTGTTTAGGTGCTGATATGTCAAATTCTTAGTGAGGTAGTATTTATATCACTCAAAGAGGAAGATAAGTACAGTTGTGTCAGGGACCATCCCTAACCGAACTTTTACATATACTGAAGACAACTAATTAAAATCTACAGTATGAGCATGAATCTTGAAAACTTGAGTGGAATAAGGTCTGTTAATACAAGCAAAATTATGTCTGTCTTTCGTTTCATTTTGTTGGCCATGGTCTTGTCTGTCTTCCGACTTAACGATTTCTGTCTGCCCCTTTGGTATCTTCGAATTCCTTTTAATGATACATGGGCAAAACATGGCTTGCTGATTTTAATCCGAAAAAACAAAGGCGCTTGTTATTTCAAATAACAACGAACCTGAAATAAATAACAAGTTTGATAATGAACGCGTTGAAATTGTAAAAAAAATTCACAGAAATTTAGGAAATTCTTTCTCGCCTGACAGACGCTGGATCAGTCATATAGAAAAAATTGCAAATTCAGCAATGAATAAAGTTAATGTACTCCGAAAATGAAATTTATTTTATCCAAAAAAGTTCTATCAAATATTTATCTTAAATATATTAGACCCGTAATGGAGTATGCTTGTGAAATGTGAGATGGTAGTCTTGAAAAAAGATGTTGATAAATTAGAAAAAGTACAATTAGAAGCTGACTGCATAGTAACAGGACTAACTAAATTTGCCCCTAAAGAATTATTGTATTTTGAAACCGGCTGGGATACACTAGTTGATAGACGAAAGTACAGAAAATTAGCCGTTTTTTATAAAACGCACAATCAGCTGTGATCCAAATATTTATATAACCGACTCCCCCCGAAGATATCGGATACAAGTGAAAACAATCTAAGAAATAATGACAATTACGTACTTCCAAGATTTAGATTACGAGCACCAGCAAATTCTTTTATACCATACTTAAACATATCCACCAGAAAAAGGTCGAAATATCTTCATTTAAAAATCTAATTTACCCTTCTTGTTGCAAAGCCCCAGAGGTACTACGGTGAGAGATCTCGAAGGCTCAGTATTCTTCATACAAGACTTCGATATGACTGTAGCTCACTAAATGCAGATTTGATTTAAACATAGTGACCACCCTTAAGTGTAGCTGCGGCTCGCACATTGGGTAAAGGTTGTAAGAAAATGACGTTTCTAAAGTTGGTATAACTTTTATCCAATCCTGTTGATTATGTACAATAAAATATGGTTAAACTCATAATTATTGTTTTGTATTTTGATTTAAGTTTAATCAAGTCTTTTCCTGGGTTATCATTAAACTAGATGCCAACCGCCTCAAACGCAAACTTTTTAAATTATTAACTGATGTAAAAAATATCTTCTTTTCTAGAGGGGGAAACGACATCGAATAAAAGAACACATTGTTATATTTTCTATGTTATATGATACTACGTGGATTTATTCAAAATACAATAAGACACCAATGGACGAGGAAGAGATATTTACTTCCATTGTCACGAACATGTCTTGTTCCTCTCCTGATTGTGACATATATTGGACTGACTTTGTTGGACCTCACGACGGGTGCTGATATCGAAGCAGGAACTGCTTACCCTTCCGGAGCACCTGGGTTCACTCCTGTTCTTTATACATGTAGTAGCTTTTAGCTTCGAGCGATACTACCCACAAAGGTGAACAACTCTTACAAAATCTTAATTTTTAAACTAAACTTGGACTTCCGGATATACGATTTTGGAAAGGACTATGTGACAATGTTTTAAAATAGGAAAGTTCTACAATCTGTGCTGACTTGGTATAAATTTCAATAACCTATGTGTCATTAAGTACAATATAAATCTACAGTTTATGAATTACAACATTTAAGTCTTTCAAGTAGGGTGTAGTACAAAAGTTCAATCTCGAAGTTTTATTATTAATGATAATAGTATAAGAATTTTACGAAGACTCTCATACAGACTGAATAGACATCTCACCAGAAATAGTTGAATGAAATCAAGAAAACGATTTCATGATTTACAGAAATAATACTATTTAGACCGGAAATGAAAAAGTTTACTCTTATGATTTATTCCGGAGGTGTACATAAGGCTTATTCACGTTTTTCCAACACTTTCAATTTTTTTTTATTTCTTTATTTCTAATGCTGCCTGTTACATTGAAATCACATTTTCAATTTTTGTTACCTTGGACTAAAACAACATAGGGGATTATGAAGCATTTTAAAGTGTGTGTTATCGATTATGCAACACAAAAAAAATTAATTGTGATAAGATTTTAAGACGATATTCCTATCTAGCTGGTGTTCATACTCTTTTCGTATTTTTTTTCCCTTGAGTTTTTTTGAGTGTATATAATATGTTAAGGTACCTCTTTACCATTAGAAATAAGAATCGATAGCAAAAAGAAAAATATGGAATTCAATTAAAAATTTTATTTTAACATCAAATTTAGTGAATCCAAAACAATTTAAAAATCAAATAATTTTGGCACTGACAAATGTAGACATGAAACATAGTTTGACAAATTCATATACATTAACATTACAGATATTTCTTTAACAAATTCGTAGCTAGATTACTAGCGAAGTAATATACAGAAAAAATTAAGCAAAGTCTGCATACCCTTGAACTGTCATCTGCTGGTCTAGGAATCGGTCTTTCAGTAGGGCTAGTCTTGGACTTGTTGTAGCACCAGCTGCTATCTGGATCTGGATGGCCTCAGTTCTGGCTTGGGTTTATTGCAGAGGTTCGATAAATTGGTATATGTTTGGGTGGGCATGCCTGACGAGTTTCTTCAGTTTACTGTGCCATCCTTCTAGGTAGTTGTTGGTTCGCGGCCTTTCGGTATTGAAATTGTTCTATTGTTGTCGGTCTTGGCCCTCACATCAGTTCTCGGTTCACAGAGACAGCAAATGGTGAAGTGTCGATGGTGATGTCTTCGAGGTCTTTATGTGCATAGAACCAAACATCATATACCAGATCAGTTGGAATGAGTGGGAGTACGGCTGCTCGTCGTTCTGTTTGTAGGTCTTCGCTAGTCTAAGTTTCTGAGTTTTTCTCCATATGCATTGTGTGTAGTGGAAAAACAGCTTTTGAGTATGATGTTCCGAAAGGCTCTTAGTAGTAAATCTGAAGTCGGTGAAGAATATATGTGGTGAAAGTTGTAATCCACGTTGCTGTCATGATGCATCCAATATTTCGAAAAGTCTGAGATATATTACTATATATATACCGTATAATATAACTGGTAATTTTTGCGGTAATCTAATTTTCGCGTTATTTTGCGGTAAACTGAAGATCACAAAAATTAAAACCCGCAAAATATTGTATTAAGCAGAGTAGATGTAGCCCTTTCTTTGATAAACAAAGAAATCCTGACTATCGGTATATCATTAATTTTATCATGATTGAAAAGTGGTCAGTTTCATCCTGATAATTAATTTATTAATTAATAGATTCTTCCTGTATACATAAATTGTTCACACATCTACTGTTATGATAAGCAGCCAATAATTAAGAGTGACTTTTATAACTTGATTAACACTTAAATACAAGAATCGGTTCACATAATTTCGACATTGAATTGTAAACAACTCATTTATAAAATAAAAACTATCATTATTAAGAAAATAAAAGCAAAGTCACTTGATGATGGTCAATTTTTCTCGAAGAAATCTCACCGGAATATTTCCAGTTCATTGATTCAAAACATCGTTGCTTTTTGTTTTACTCTGTTCTGTATCATAACTGTAAAATTTTCTGTTGCGGAAATTTTACAGATTATAAGTCTTTTAATTTTTTTTTACAAATCATTCAAACCGCAAAAATTAAATTCCGCAAAATAAAGATTCAGCTATTTTGCCCTCAAATCGAAAAAATTTCGTTCCGCAAATTTTTTTTGGTTATACGGTATACATTATATGAGAGTAGGAAAAAACAAGCGGGAACATAACGCCGTCTGCTGAGGTATGTATTGTGTAAAGTTGACTGAAATTGTTTGGTGAAGTGTAGAATATGCCGTCTGAGTAGATTATTTCTGCGTGTTCCATGTTGTTGGGGTTCGCGGAATGTAGGTTTATGTTTAACCAATGCTCCTGTACATCTAATAATAAAAGAAGTTTATAAAAAGAATTCGAAGATACCAAAGGGGCAGACAGAAATCGTTAAGTCGGAAGACAGACAAGACCATGGCCAA
>JARWCS010365755.1:0-16794 GCA_034783895.1 Geukensia demissa | reverse complement strand
TTAATAACTTTATACAATTATTTGTATCTTTTTATCACATTGTATTATACAATTTTATAAAAACTCAAGAAACATTGGTTTAGAAAAGGTAAACTGTGCGATTTTTAAACCGATTCAGCCTATTATAAGAATAGAAAATACGAAATAAATATTGTTATTATGTCTGATTTGATCAAATTAAGAGTAGGAAAAGGCTTCGTAAAGAATGACACAAACTATTTGTCCCTACCGTTGGGTTTTGCTTCTTTTTTTATTTATTTTGATTTGAAGACTTCTTTTTTTTGTTTAGATCACGAACTTCTTGTGTTTTGGTTTTAATGCTAAAGATGGGAGGTTACCCCTTGAAATGAACATATAGCAAATAAAATTTCACGATATTTTTTTTACATTTGGTCAACTTGCATTTTAAAACCGCCCAGGTCGGTACCTCTGCTGGTAGACCAGAGATCCCAGAGGTTTTTATGACTTGTCTGACATAAAATTTAAAAAATATTGTTTCATAGGATATGGCCGCTCGAGCAAGGAATAACGGAAAGACTTCACAAAGCATTACACCATGTAGTTTACCCTTAGTTCATGATGTTATATTTCTTAAGTGGTAAAGGAAACTGAGAATAAGTGTAATTGATATATTTCGGTTCCTTGAACTAATGCGAGTATCTACATATGTATTAACTGATATATTTAAAAAAACCATTGTGAAAAACAATGATATTTTTAGTGATATCCATATTGTTTTAGTTCCGTGAAAGAATATGACGAGCATGCATCTGCAATATAAAATTCTGTATCACCGAATAATAAGAAGGTGCAATATAAAAATAACTGCTAAAAGGTTTCCATGTCCATTGTCCCCTACCAATAAAATAACTTTCAAAATGCATTTTTTAATGTATACGCATAAAACTACGAGATTTTGTTTGCAGTACTCGTCGTATTATTAGAAAATACGAATTATGTCATTTGAAGGAGTATCATCTCATCAATAGCAGTAGAACCATTATACTTCAAATGACACAACACAGGAGTGATTCACTCCTGTCACGAATAATCAACTGATCTCTTCTGAAATGAATAATTGTATATATTGGACTAATCTATAACCAAGGCTAAGTTACACAACTAAGAATGAATATAAACAAATAAAAGCAACAAAATTTAACAGATTGTCTGTTTTTTGTAGGGTTCGTGTTACTCCAGCATTAGTTTTCAGTGTAGTGTTGTGTGTTCTATGTTTGTCTTTCGTTTCATTTTTTTGGCCATGGTCTTGCAATTGTCTGTCTACCGACTTAACGATTTCTGTCTGCCCCTTTGGTATCTTCGAATTCATTATATTTGTAAAACATAAACTGTGCATTTTTTGCGTACATTGTGTGTTTAAAACGTTTTTATTTTTCACGCGTTTGATTGTAAATTATAAGGTGTGTGTCTACACATTCCTTTTTAATACACTATTCTGTACAAAACTGCTAAACTCTAAAATCAACACAATAACAGACAAATCGTTTCATTTTCTGTTAAAGCTAATGCTTTCCCCTATGTTTTCATTTCGTGCTTTTAAAGCATTTTGCGTGAGTAATAATTTCACTATTGTTAGTTAATCTTATATTTCCCCTGCAATACTTATAACGCTTTTATTTAAATCGATATAGGGAATTTCGGTGTTAATATTGCTGTTCGGTTGTAATCACGATTAACTATTATTCAAGACTTTTTTAAATACAAAGTTACCAAAGTTGAATAAATATCGAGTATTGTGGTATGCTATATGTACATTTCAACCAGTAAACTCTCATCAGTAGTATTAGAACCAAAACATAGAAAGTCTAAGATCCAAACATTGCAAAAGAACAACTCAAATCAAAACAAATCGAAATGGTAATCCGACGGCAGGGACAATTACTAAGGGCAATTCTTTTCCAAGCCTTTCTGTATTTTCAATGCTTTAGAATTTTGACAAATGCAGCAAATTTCTGTAAAACATTGTTTGATAAATTTCATGTAAGACAAGCCTGACAACTGGGGAATTTATTTATCTTAAATATGTGTATGTCTAAGCCGAGCTACAATTATAAAAGCCTTGATACCACACAAATATGCCGTAAAGATAAATACTTTTATACAACTACGTACATTTTTCTGGTACATCAAAATCTGGAATGACGTCAGCAATTCCACGCATGTGGTAATACTTGATTACTTTGGTCGCATTGAAATTTAATTGGTACGTGTAAATTAGTACCTTCTTTACCCCGACAAGTATCAAAAGTTCAAACCATTCTATTAATTTCGCTGCATCAACAGATACATAAACGAATTTCCCACATACGGCAATATGTGTGTTTTGTTGTTGTAGCAAATATGGTGTAATATAAAATTTAGGATCATCATAACAATTGCCGTAATCCAATTTAAGTGAAACTCCAGAAATAAATTTGGAATTAAAAGATGTACGACAAATATATTTCATAGCTGCTAGAGTTATCTCAGAAAGGTTTGAATAAACCAGAGGTTTTCTCCGGATTGCAGAAGTCTCTATTAAGATTTGTTTGACAGTAGAATGCAGCAAGATAACTCATGTTTCATTAAAGTTTTATGAATCCAAGCATTTATAATGATTTTGTAACTATTAATAGTCTGATCCAAAAATGCCGAGTGCATGTATAGTCGTAACCTGGCAACCTTTAAAAAGGCCGCAGCATGCAGAGTTTTGCTAGCGTTGTTGTTTTTTCTCATAATCCCATTCACAATTCTGTCACCCTGAAATGTACAAAATAATCATTTATAATCAAGTTTGTCAGAAACATCCGACATAAAAAGTAACGTGAACATGCAGTTTGCCGAAACAGGTATATTTTTATAGAAAAAAGAGAAACAAGACCGTGGCCAAGAAAAAAGCACAACTTTACACTGAAAACTAAAACCAAAAATTAGGGTGAGTTCAAGTGCTCCGGAAGGGTAAGTCAATCCTGCACTACTAGTGGCACACGTCGTGTATCTCGGTATTTTACATATCCTCGTTTTTTGGGAGATTTAGAGTATTTCATAAGGAGTGATATTCCACCCTTGTTGAGGGCCATGTGGAGACCTCTAGATTTGTAAATGCCTTGTTTGTGTCGTTTTTTGTGGTTTGAGTGCAGTCTTTCTGGCATTTACCCATATCTTGTCATTTTCATACACTTCAAAAAAAACTACATGTAAAGATTGAGAATATAAACGTTTTATAAACATGGACGCTTGTGTGCTTTTGACGGGTAAGCAGTTCAGTATTTTTGTTAATATTTGTAATTTGATATCTAACTCCAGCCAAAATTAACTCCGCAAATTTTATTATATCATAGTCCACCTAAATGCATAAAACTTTGTAGCACAAAACGATTTTTTGATTATTGATTATTTCTGAAAATAATATTCTAAATTTTAAAGAAATTCCTCTTAAAGGCGTACATTTATTTTAAAACCTTATATATTTTTGGTATATTGTCAACATAGAACTTTAGTGTGGTTAGCGGAAGGTCGTGGACTCGATCCCCGGCCGGATCAAACCAAAGACATTAAAATTGGTACTTGCTGCTCCTTCCTGCTAAGCATGCAGCATTTAGGAGTAAAAGCAAAGACTTGTTGGCCTAAAGTCAGAATAATGTGTCTGGGTAAAGTGACATGTCTTCCTGCGGATTGTTGCTTTCGTGAGCTAGCACGTAAAAAATTCGGCTCAGCGTGTTGGTCTAGTACAAACCAGGGTTCATTCATCATCATCATCATTTATTAATATGCTCTCGTCATGAATATGCATAAAACATTTGCCACTGGACGCTAAGCAACATTCAATCAATCAATGAATCAATCAATCAAGATATTAATTAGGTGAGGAAAGTTTATAGAAATAAATTTATTACAAAAGTACTAAATGATATTTAAAATGCCATAAAAATGAACGTAACCAGTCAGTAATCCCCTTTTATGTTTTATATTCATTTAGACAATGTGATTGGTTTGTTGTCATGGTAAAATATATATTTTTTAAATACCCTATTCGATTTGATTGGATAATTTATTCTGTCAAATATTGTATGCAATTAACAGAATACATATAAAAATAGAAGATGTGGCATGATTGTCCATGAGACAGCCATCCACAAAATGACAGTCATATCTAAACTTCTACAGGTCTCATTTCGGCTTCAACAATGAACAATGAGTCCACACCATAACGGAAGCTGTAAAAGCCCCCGAAATACGAAATGTGAAAAGGTGAAAGGCTATACCGAATTGTACAAAAACCGTGTAGGCCATCCATGTCTAATCAGATGACATTTGGATTCAACATATCACGTGTCATGTCCAAGAAGGTTTGCCATAGAATATATAAACGTGCTTAGGACATTCAACTAACATCTGAAGCTGAAAATCAAAAACAACTTACCACGATTTTCATCAATTCTAGCGGTCCAGCTTTAGTTGTGGTGACCCTGTGTACAAATCAAAAACAAATGTATCATGTTTTTATGTGGGATATATTAATCAATCCAAGCCATTCTGAACAGCATTCGTTTTGTATGTGATTCAATTACGAACAAAGTTATAAAATTGTTCGACAATAAATGAAGGGATTTGTTTTTGTTGTAATCATATTGATTGAATGCTGGTTACTTAAATCGTCCAGACAAATAGTCCATGCATATTAAGGATTATGTCTTTAATATAAAAATAGGGGATGTGTTGTGATTGTCTAATAACAGCCTTCCAAAAGGTATAAATTATAAACACCTACAGTGTCCTTAAGGCCTTCAACAATAGACAAATCAACACCATAAAGCAAGCTGTAAAAAAACATAAATAATATGTGATTATATTAAAATTTGATAATCATCAGCAAACTAATGTTGCAATGTTTACAAAGCAAGTAACAGTAAAACATACAAAAATGACAGCGATCCCTGGCTAAGGACAGTCACACAAGAAATAGGGCGGGGTTAAACATATTTGTGGGCGCTCAATTCTCCCCTCTTATTTTTGATAGTGGATTGACTAAACGATATTACAACTTAACGAGAAATTGTGCAGTGCAAAACCCAGAAAAGATGTGGATTGTGTCTTTCTGGCATATATTTCATATCCTTTATTTTAAATATAAAAACAAACCTCAAAAACAAATTATGTTAGATATAACTTCTGAAGTCGTTACACAGTACCCAAACATGTCCATTTTAGGATGATTAAGTTTTAAAATTACTATAAATAGCATTAGATAAAAAGTTGAAGACCACAAAAAGAGGTACCGAGAGGATATCGGAAAAAATGTAATAAAATATTGTCTAAAATTATGTTTGGGTAAAAGCTTTTGAGCAGAAAGTCAATGTTGATTACTAAAATCTTTAAAAAAAACGTTCATATACTAAAAGATAAAATAAACTACATTTTGACAAAACTTTAACTTGTTGACTCGAACAATTTTGTCTTTTTTCTCCTTTCTAAGTTTAAGATTTAGACTTCATTCTATTCGACATCCCTTACCAATTACACTCTCATTGTAACTTAAAACGCAATGGAGTTTTTATGGCTGTTAATCAGAGGTCATGATAACCTTAGTCGTCGTTCAAAGAACATATTTTGTCACTATTTTACTTAAATCGTTAATTGAAAAGGGAACAATGTGGGGTAAAGGAGACCACACTCGATTTCCATAAGAAACGGCAGAAAATCGTTGTTTTTTCTTTCTATATGTATGTGTCTGTCCAGAACAAGTAACCTGGTATCTACAATAAATCGACAATAGTACGTTTAATGGTTGATTTTTGTTACATTTTAATTGTTACATGGATTATTCTTTAATGGCCTTTAACAGTTTAACTTACGGTGTGCATCTTTGTCCTTGTTTTTGCCACAGACCTGATATTAAATCATTTCTATTTTGGGCTTTCTGTGTGGCTTTTTTATTGAGACACATATTACATCGCATATGTTAAATGTTATATTTTCCAAATTTCAAAATTTTTATCTTTGTAATAAGATTAATGCGAAGCAGAAAAGTTCATTTTCGCTTAACACATCGGTTCATGGGCAATCCTTTTCTTTAATTTATCTCTGAGATGTTGTCTTTTCTATAAGACACTTTTATTTATTTGTTTCATACATTGCTTTTTAACCCAGGGTCAAATCACTCATATTAAGAAAATTTATATCTGCAAAAAAGAGAAAAATTAGGGTTAGTAAAATAGATTAGATGGAAGTGGCGACAAACTGCGAACAGGGTTAAAGCTTACTATTTGCAAATGTTTTTGCTTAATAATGATATTATGAATATTGTGGATTTTGCTAGCTTTTATACTATTCCAACGAGTAACATCTCATCAGCAGCATTATAACAAAACATAGTAAAAAATGTATTCAAATCAAAACAAACAGAAGTTGGAAGCCATGACATCTACTAACGTCAAATGAGACTAAGATCAAGGAAGAGGAACAAACACCAGCACATAATACACTTCACAGAAAACTAAAGGTTGAGCAAACAAAGGCCGTGAACTTAAGTGCTCCGGAAAGGTTAGCATTTCCTGGAACCATCTGTAAAAGTAAATTAGGTAACCTTAAGACAACCAATTATGAAACTTAAAATAAATGTATACACGAGAATAATTTTAAATCCGATGGAAAACTTTGACTCTGTCTGTACACATTATCCAGAATATGATAAATACAAAGATATTAATATTAAAGAGAACTTAAGTTATATATGAAACGTGTATTACGTGTTATTTAAGAAATGATTAAGTGACTTAAAATTGAGTCGAATAAATATAGAGTGCTGATACAAGAGGCGAGGGATCTTAATTTGATTACAAAAGGGAATTCGAAGATACCAAAGGGGCAGACGTATTATCTGAAAAGATCTTAAGCATTTTTCGGAATCCACATTTGCCGACTTGGAAAAATAATCTTCGTCTTGTGTTTAGCTAGCTGTCTTGGATGATTTGGTGCCATAATTACCTTTACATTTCCTGGTAAAACAGAATAAATTATTTACCTTGTATTTGTGTTAGCAGACATTAACAGTGTCAAAGGAATGACAATACCAAAAAGTAGTGACCCTTGACACCAATACTGTCTGACGAACCTCCCCAAAGGAAACTGGAATAGAATCAATTAAACATTATAACATTGGCTTAAGGTAGAATTGTAAACAAGAAACAGACTGGACGTAATGGCAGAAATATACTATAATAACTTAATTCAGCTATGATATCTGACATTGAATATAAATTTCCAATTTTTGTATTTCGAATATGACCATTATTCAAAGTCTTTGTTTTAACTCCAAAAGGCCGCATGATTGGAAAAGAAACAGCAAATATTAATTCTAAAGTCTTTGGTCTTGGTATGATCCAACTGCGGATCGAACCAATGACCTACCCCGGACATTGATAATCAGTCAAGTTGTTTGTTACATAGTTCAGCAACAAAAAATATTAAGACAAGAACAATCATAATCTGTAAAAAAAAACAATCACTGAAAACAGCGTCAGCTATGGCAGGGTACAGTTGAATTTGAAAATCAAGACAAAAAGTACTTACGGTCATTTTTACTTTCATCAATCGATTTTAACTGTAAAATTGTTTTGAAATTATATACTCATTTGTAGACAACTGTTACATATATGTGTTTGACTATATGATTTTATTAATAAATTTTGTGTAATAATTTAACAATCATCTCTATGTTAAGCTAGCGTTAATAGATGATGATTGTTAAAAACAGTAGCACCGTATCTTTATAAAATATGATCCCACTCCTGTTTTGTAAAGGAGTTCGTGGATTACAAACCTTTGTTTCTTTTGTTTTCGTTTTATCTTTTAGTTTATTTCAAATTTCACGTTTCTTTGAACTATACACTTTTGATCTCTCACGAGAGATGGGTATTCTACACTTGACTTCAGATTTTTTGCAAATCAACAAAAACGGCGATAAGTTGTGATTCGGAATTTTTTGTACCAGTAAGACTACTGCAGTGTCATATGACATACTGAATTTAAAAAAAATATAGAGACAAAGTTTCAACTAAATAAACCAGCTTAATTTTATAAGGCAAAAAATACAACCTACGGAATATATATATGTAACAAATTAAAAAATACAAAAGTAATGGAAAATATATATTTTCCATATTATGCAATGAACCAGCATGTAAAACGTATGTAAAATTACAGAACTGTTAACCATTCCGGAGCACTTGAATTCACCCACATTTTGAATTCGTTCTGTTGATGCTTTAGTTTTCTATATAGTGTTTTGAGTACTGTTTTTTGTCTTCCGTTTTCTGTTCCATTACTGATGTAACATTACCGATGCGCAAAGGTCTTGTTGGAGTAATTGTAAGCGACACTGTTTCCCAAAAAGAATAAAAATACTATCTTAATAATAAATACTATCTTAATTATTTAGTTGTATTTAAAAGGACACTTTTGGAAATCTGTAAAGAGGATTTTCTCTCTCTCTCTCTCTCTCTCTTCCAAGATACCAAAGGGGCAGACAGAAATCGATAAGTCAGAAGACAGACAAGACCATAACCAACAAAATGAAACGAAAGACAAACATAGAACACACAACACTACACTGAAAACTAAAGCTGGAGTAACACAAACCCTACAAAAACCAGGATGAGTTCAGGTGCTCTGGAATGGTAAGCAACTCCGGCTCCACTAGTGGCGCCCGTCGTGTAGCCGGTGTATAGTCAAAAGCGATGTTAATCACAACCGGTACAGAAACGGATTTGTATTCATGACAGTAGGACATATATTATTATATTCCTTAAATGCTGCCAATTCATGTTATTTCAGAATTGCTGTTAGCCTCGTTTTCTTAGACTTATAAATAATATGTGTACATTAAATCCTATTGGAAGTGTTTTAAAGCCTGGTTTGATTATACTGCATTTACTTTTTAATAATAGCTGTAAGAAACAGTAGGAATTATTTGAGATCAGAACATCTCTTACCTTTAGTCAAAAAGGAGATAGAGGGTCACAACTTCTTTAGGTGAAAGTCTACTTTGATTCTTTGAGAATGTTTATATATAAGTGCAAATCAAAGCTTTAAGGTTAGTGTCCAATACTTCAACACAGAAATATGTTTTAGTTTGAGAACCACTCACATCGAATTGTCTTAAATGATTTCTTTCGAAGATTCGCTGCATGTTTGATAGAATTTCATTAACAGGTTTGTAGATTAAAAAAGCTTGCCTACAAACGCCGACAGATGATGATTTCAGTGTATCGATCATCGTATGCAAAAACATTCGAAGATACAAAAGGGCAGACAGAAATTGTTCAGTTGGAAGACAGACAAGTCCATGACCAACAAAATGAAACGAAAGAGAACATAACGACACAAAACTGATAGGAAACCAGGAATGATAGTAATGAGGAATGTGACTGTAAAAAATAACTGTAAAGGAATAAAATAAACGTGGTATGATAATTGGAATCAAGGGTACTGTAAAAAAAAGTAAAAGGTCTGTTTCATACATTTACGTTTACAAAATTACCTTATGGGCCGTTAGGAAACAAATCATAAAGACAGAATAGATGGCTTTGAATTTCCTATTATCAATTTTCCGTTTATTTATATAGTTTGCTGCGGAATGCAACCCGAAACTGTATATGGAGCATATTTTCGCACATTGAAATCCCAAAATTTGATGAATCCCAAAATGAGCATCACTTCTTGAACCAAACTTAATAACTTAATGTTTTGTGTGATTCTTAGGGGCCATTTTAAAAGGTTCAACCATAAACATTTGTTTTTGTACTCATCTTAGTCTGTCCGTGAGCTAGGTCGACCTACCGTGCACCCCCGCTGGCTCTACCACATGTGATTTTTTTTATGTACTAGGGTCTATACTAAAGGATTTAGATGTTCGCAAGAAAAATTATGGGATAGGCTATACATGCCAGGCAAAAGTTTAGTACCACCCTAAGATTTTTAGATTTTAGTTTTTTAAGGTAAATATGTTTCCAAGAGCACTTATTTAAGGAAGACCAATTAGGCTGCAGGCATTACCTTTTAAATGAGTCTAGAATATATAGGATTTCTCACGTTAATTTAGTAAGTTAGTAAAAATCTTTATCCATACCCCTAACAAAAATAGACTGAAAACAATAAAATAGATTTTCAACTTTGTTATTTTGTGAAGGTTTGCCACTTTTGGAGAGATTTTGCATTAAACATTTTTTGAATGATAAGTTGCACCACGATAAGTCAATGGAGTTCAGCAAATCTATTTTTGTGGCCAAAATAAAGAAAAATATGGGATTTCTTAGATTTCAGATTCTTCGCAATATACGCAGTTTACGACAGATTGCAAAACAACTGATGAGAGAATGTTTTGTTGTTAGATTTATTTTGTTCCTACATCAATTATCTTTATTATGAAGCACATTTGGTAAGATTTGGACAATTTGCCATCTTCAAAATTAAAAAAATAATAATACCTTTTTACCCTCAAATTTAGCTCAAACATTGTATTACTTGTGGATAAGGCTTTTTCAAAAAGGGTCAACCATAAACATTTGTTTTTGTACTCATCTTAGTCCGTGAGCTAGGTCGACCTACCGTGCGCCCCCTGGACCTGTAGTCCAGTGGTTGTCGTTGTTTTATTAGTCATTTATTGTTATTTGTTCGCCAATTTTGCATTAGATTAGATCGATGGTCGTGTTTTATGTATAGTTTCACATTTTGAATTTCGAGGCCTTTTACAGCTTCCGTTATTGTATGGACTCTGGTTAATTGTTGAAGGCCATAATGGGACCTGTTGAAGTTTTAATTCTGCTGTCATTTGGTGGATGGCTGTCTCATGGACAAATCATGCCACATCTCCTATTATTATATTTGCACAGTGGTGATAAAATGATACATTTCTTCGTTAAAATTGGCAGAATTAACATTAATGTACTTTTAAATCTAACGGTTGTTTGCCAATAAAATCTCTATACATAAGGACGGAAAACTGAAAAAAATGGGAGATATCAGATTATAGAAATTTCTACTACTGCATAAAAAATTCCATGTAGTCTTTTTTATATTTAATATCAATAAAAAAGGAAATATTCAATTACAATTAAAGTAATTAAATAGAAAAATATTCAACTCTAAAGTAAATTAATACAGATGCAATCAAATATTATTTTACTAAGAAACACGTGATTTATATATTCGAATTTATCCGGAATTTCTGTTTATTCACCCACTAAAGTGCTATAAATATCTTTGATGTTTTATTTAAATCTCAAATTTTAGACTAAGTAGTATTATATTTATAGTACATATAGTACATGGTTCTAGCTTTATATCAAGAAGCTAAAGGCTAAATAAATAATAATGAGATTTGAAAATCCAACCTTACTTCCCATTTTTAGCTTAAGCCATATTTTCGTTGACCATTATTTATTTAGCCTACCGGTTGGGCCACTAAGTATCAGTGTTTTAGTTTTAATATTTGACATTCTGGAACAATAATACATTTATGAATTCAAAACAGGGTTGTTTAAGTCAAGTTATGTCGACTAAATAGGTATCACATCATTATTCTGACAAAAAATGCATTCATTAAAATAAAAAGTAAAAACATTAAATAAGTTAAAATTTCAAATATTTACACAATATATCTACGGGTATAATTTGTTAATAAACTTGTATATTTAATATCAAAATCACATTTCTTGATACATTTCTTGGTTAATTTAACTGTAGTGGCGAAAAGGATAATAATTAATTGGTAAAATAATATTTGATTGCATCTGTATTGATTTGCATAGGATTTGAATATTTTTGTCAATTTATTTTCTTTAAATGTCATTGAATATTTCCTTATTTTTATTAAATGAAATATAAAAAAGACTCAAAAGAAAAGTAAAAAGACAAATTATTTCAAAATTATTCGATAAATTCGAATATTTCTCAATTAAAATATATTCATGATTCTCTTTTAAAGCATATCTAGAACCCTCAAATTACCTTTAAAAGGTTAATTTTACTATAAATGAAAATTTAAACAGTAACCATAATTGTTATCTATTGCTTTTGGAAAATTGTTTATCGCTCTTTGTTAATAAAGGTAGATCTACGAAAACCAATAATCACCCATTTTTCACTTAAAATATTGATACTTTGGTCAAACCATAATATAATCTTCATAAATCTGATACATTTGGTGATTACCATGACAAATCGAAATCATAAAGTCAAAGAAATCTGAAATTAGGCTGCTTCATTCCTGGATTTATTCCTCGAAATTGACCAAGAAGGAAACTTGTTTCTACGATTTTCGACAAACGGGATGACTTTCCTATTGTAAACTTCCCATATTTATGTGGCAATATTCCTGCTTCCCTTGCCTACGGGGTTTATGTTTCGCAGTTGATTCGATACTCTTGGGCCTGTTCCAAGTATCAAGATTTTCTGAAGAAAGCATTGCTGCTTACAACAAGGATACATCCAATCAAGGTTGAAGTCGTCACTCCTAAAATTTAATGGTCGCCATTACGAATTTGTTGATCCATATGGTATCATTGTATGTCAACTAGTTATGGAACTGTTACCGGTAATACAAAAAAGTTTACCTCTTCTCGGATAGACGTTAACCCGGATGAAAGTTTAAGGATTTCACGACGGGTCTTGCACGCAAGACAGGGTGATACTTACCCTTCATGAGCACCTTATCCCACTCCTTTTTGTAAAGGATTCGTGGATTCCAAGCCAGCTCTGTTCCTTTTGTTTACGTTTTATCTTTTAGTTTTAAATTTGTCTTGTCCCTTGAACTATGCACTATTGATCTCTCACATAGGTATTCTACACTGGGCTTAAATATTTGACGTAGCTCTAAACAATCCAGACATGCAGACATTTGCTAAAATATTTATCAAAAAGAACGTACTTTAAATAAGTCAATCAACAATAATGTTCGTACTTCGTTTTTTAAGATTTCGATTAAACAAATGAATAAGGTTGTCTAAATATGAAAATTTATGATAAAAGGTAAGATTTTTCCTTCACCACAGTCAAGATAAACTTGCCATTTCCTGCCGGAAATGTGCCTTTAGCCCTTTTGTGAATGGATTTGACAACTAGTCGATTTGCTTATGTTTGCACTAAAGTTTCTGACCTAAAGGATCCGAAACTTCTTCTTACTTGCTATCTTTGAATTGCAGCAATGACATGATTATCAAGAATATCACAAATTTGTTATTATCGTTACAAGGATTTATTGCAAAATAATGCTGCATTGTAGAAGTTCGGTATCAGAGCTCCAGATAAGATTTTATGTTTTGGGTAAACTACTCACTATTTTTCTCAACCATTTGGGTGATGAATGCTACTGATGACAGGTAACTCCTTGAAATGTACATATAGCTTACCTAATTTTTAAAATTTTTTATTTGTTTAACACTGGTAATTTTGTATTAGCTTCACCCCCTAATTTTGCCACTTATTGGGGTTTTAACTCCCAAGTTCATGAAACTATTGGGTAATTTCCATTATTATTTATCATTAAAGTAAACAATACTTGTAAAACATACAAAAAAGAATAATCAGCTTGAAAAAATAGATTCCTTAAAAACTTTTCAAAATGCTTTAATATAACAGTAACTTGTTTTTGCTGCATTTATTATCAGTCTTGATTTGCATTATCAACCCACTTTAATACAGTGCTTTTGGGTGAAACCTCAGGTGGTTGTCAATATATAGGGTAATTGTTAATTCAATAGAGTTTCAAAACCAATCAACAGCTAAATTAATTGGATTTTTGTTAATTTTGATTGGATAATTACC
Organism: Geukensia demissa; assembly: GCA_034783895.1. Classification (NCBI taxonomy): domain Eukaryota; kingdom Metazoa; phylum Mollusca; class Bivalvia; order Mytilida; family Mytilidae; genus Geukensia; species Geukensia demissa. The sequence goes on along the minus strand of JARWCS010365755.1, from coordinate 2,970 downwards.
CTAAAATGCATCTTATCTGGAGCTCTGCGGTATGAAATGGAATTAAAAATCCTCCAATCTCAAGTGATATTACATATAAAGCAGATGATTTCAAAAATTATCCCATGAAACCCAATGGTGCAATTTAAAAAATGATGGACAAAGGGTACATATTTGACGTTTTTGTCAGAATATTGAAACTTGTTTTATGATACAAATATTAATACAGTGGCATTGCAACCAATATTCTTTCTCATGTATTAACAATGCATTTTCGTTTGCAAAGATTTTCATTTTAAGTGACGAAATACCTGGCATCTTTTGACAAATATTCGACTATTTCTATCCAATTTTTATCCATCGCCGAACTAGACTCCTGTCCAGTTTTGAACGCCCACGCTCCTTACTTTGTTACACTATCAGATCATTGAAACTGGATGTCAACCTCTCATTACATTAAAATGGAGTTTGTTGGCACACAGGAGACGGTTGTGGACTCTCTGTCAATATTCGTCGGAGGTCTGGAACATTTGATGCTGTCCCAATCTGGTTACTCAGGCGCAGTAGCCGGATGTATGCATCTTTGACAGCTGATGTGATCTAAGTCAGCATAACGTTAAGGTCAGCTCTCGAACCGGATGGTTGATCCTGATTATGAATCTTGAAATTGTTCTCTAGCGGATATTATAAAGTCTAGCAACCGCATTTTGCGATTCGTCAGTTCTATAGAAGACAGACGTCGATGTTCCGAGTACCTTGCAATGTATTAGTGCTACGACTGAATTCATTTTAACATGTAAGCGTCCATTTATTCCCATTATACCAACTAAAATATAAGCCATGGATTTTGCAAACTACTCTATTTATTCCGTACGTACACAAGAAGGTCACGTGTGAGCAAAAGGCAAGTTAAAATTTGATTGCCGGACTTTTATTTTTGTCATTGTCAGTGTTGTCATGTCTAGATCACGCAAGTTTTAAGCAAATCTTATTAGAAAAATAAGTTGCAAGATGCAATTTTGGTTTAGTATATTTTATCAGATTGACAAATTACAGAGGAGAAGGTTGAGTTAAAACTGTAAGCTTTGTAATAACTTCCTACTCCAAAAGGCTCTTTATAGTGACACAATTCTAAATCGGATGTTGTTAAATTATAAATTGGTTTGAGCATGTTTAGTATTACTAGTTATATAACCATTATCCTTGAATGTTACGTAATTGGTAGTTGGTAGGATGCCTTTGCTTTTTTGGAGATAATGCAGATATCCGATATATATCAAAATTTAAAGTGCTTCAAACACGAAAAACAGCCAAAGCTATTATTTTATATGTTTTCAAGTCATATCTCAAATAAATAACGAGAAAGATAAAAGGAATTCGAAGATACCAAAGGGGCAGACAGAAATCGATAAGGCAGTCTAAAAACTTTTGATTCAGTAATTAGCTCTTAAACAACTTACGTTTCTTTGGGGTAAAAGGTTTGTGTGAAAATTTAAAAACTTAAGAGATACCTAGTATCTATAAAACGGAGATTACAATTGAATTTTGGTCTGATACCCTGTCCTTGTTTTGCTGTAGACCTTGAAAATTAAATAAGACAAAAGTTCACAGGGTGTGAGGATAAACTGGAGAAAATAATTGTCAGTCAAATATACAATGCAACGAATGATCATCCGAAATATATGGGCCAAGTCAGATAGAAACAGACCTTATGCAAATTGCAATAAATAATGCTTCCTTGATATGTTTCGGCCAGAATTGTCAGTATTGTAGTTTAGAAACATCCATGTGCCAAAGTAAAGAACAATTATTTATGGGCCTTTTGCAAAAACTTCAAATTATTGATCAGAGTGTGACTTCTATAGTTTTGTTGTGATCTGAAAAAAAGTAATATATGTACATGTCCTTGCTTGCATAAGGCTGACTTCTATCCTATCTGATGGGGCTCATATATTTACATACATTCCGTGTAGCGTTGGACAGTTAGAGTTATGCCAACAACGTTCTATATGCTAATTTTCTTTTTTGATTTTACTAAAGAAATAACCTTAAGATCTGCCTACAACGTTCTATATGTTCATTTTCTGTTTTTTTATCTTTCTAAGAAAGCAACTTGAATCAAATTAATGCAATTTCCCATGCGACGTGGTTTTATAACTGGTTGAAAACTTTTTTACACATAAATCTTAGATAAAATTATTCATTAAATGTATTTAGCATTTTATTAAGTAGTAATAAAATATTGGAAGGCGCTACTTGCATAAATCGTGCAACGATACTTGGCTAATATTGGCATTCGTCATGTGTAATCCAGAACAATTACTGATAATCATATTCCTAAAACATGATGAAGAGACCAAACAGCGTCAGAAGTGAGAGCTCTTTTCGTAGGAAGGGTTGGTAGAATGTTGCTCAATAATACAGCTTTGTACGAATTTCTGAAATCAAGAACAAAACGAAAAACTAACATCAGCAATATGACATGTTCCCGTTATATCTAGACACGAGAGTAATGATGAGTGTGTAAAAATTAGCAAATTTTGAAAAGTCATTCATTCATAAAAAAGTCAAGGTCAGATGATATATAACAGACTGGAAAGTACCCACCAGTATCTTACTATTGGCTAATTATGATGGATCTCGATTAAGCAATTGTTGAAACTTTCCCATTTTTACAGTTATTTAACAAATAAAAATAAGGGCAAGGTCAAAAGGCATATTAATTGTTAACAAGTTCCTGCAAACCAAATTCGATTGATATGGATCAAACATTTTCAATAATATGAAGCTTTCCAAAAAGTTTAGAACGCCATTTGGGAGTATTATATATGTCTTGCTCCCGCGACTAACAATTCTTGGCGAGACAATGAGGGGCGTTCAGGTGCTCTGGCAGGGTATTCACTACTATACAAAATTTTGACACAGTAATATGTTTGATACTGTAATGTGTTTGACACAATAATTTGTTTGACACAGTAATTTAGAGGAACC
>JARWCS010365744.1:0-10455 GCA_034783895.1 Geukensia demissa | reverse complement strand
CACAGTAACTCTGAAGCCCATTTTTTACTGCTGATAGAAGAACTGTCAGTAACTTGGAAAGAGGTTTTGTGGAGCAAATACATGCATGTGCAATATAACTCACTTTCGACAATCACGTTCACTGTTTAACATGGGGAAAATTCGCAACAAATCGAGGAAGCATTGTTTACAAATGTATCAGAATATATTATATGTATTTAGTTTCCAGACACAAAACAATTGTAATACAAATTAGCTCAAAATAAACTTTCCAACTACCTGTAAGAATTTTTCGCTCCAATGTCCACATGCATGTTTTCAAAATTCACTTAAATGTCCATCGTCGGGATTCTGGCGGGATGAAGGAGTCGGCGTAATGATAAATTTTGAAGTCGCAGTTAAAATGAATATTTCGAAAAGTCCAGAATTTATTTTATTGATTCCGACCTGCCAAGACATTTTTGACCGGATTTTGCTCTTTTATTTTTAATAAAACTGGTATATAGTTTTTTTAAATACAAAACATAATCTTTTACATAAAAGGTATTGGTTTTAGCAGTGTTCAAAGGAATAAAATGTACAACAGATGATTTTAATATTTTACAAGTAGTCGGAAAAAGCTTTGAAGTAATTTTCTACAAACAGCAAGAACTAGTTTCCAGGTTATTCAGTTTTGTTACAAAGTATGTTTATTATTTTATAATTACGCTTTCTAAAGTTTTATAATGGTTGTATAATCAAGCGTTCTGTGTTTCTGCAACACCAGTTATTACTTTATAAATGTATAATTAATACCACATGAGTTTTAAAGAGCGTCATAATTTTCACTATCAAAGTCAATTCCGTATTGATTAGTTGAAAATATGTTATTTTGAAAATGAAATGAAAGAAATCAAAGTTAAATTTTACATCACTAATGATGGCGGTAACAACATAATGATACATTTGTCGTTGGATGATGTGACTTTTTACCATGATGAAAAATATGTTACAGTCTCTGAAATATTTTGCATGATTTTTCAACTCACAATTCCTTTAAAGATAGTCTGTTGTAATGTTTTTTCTTGATACATTTTTAAAATCTACTGTGGGATGGTATATTTATTTAATAGATACATATAGAGCATGCAATACCAAGATGCACAGACTTGCCCGAGGGCAAGAGTATGGACCGAAATTTTGATATAGTCCGAGCCATATAGGCCATAGGCCAATTATTAGGAGCGAGGCTTCGACCTCATAACAATAAAAAATTGATGAAAAATATAAACTATTGTTTTTTTTTTAAAATGTGGTTGCGCTTTAATATTTTGTCAAACCAAAAAAAAACACTAAAAAAAGAAATTTCGCTTAATCGCACCCATTTTCATCACAAAAATCAGAAGAACTAAAGTTGATTTGGAGTGTCTGCAGGTTCCATTGCTTGCTCTCCGTCTATACTTATAGCTACAAAGGATATATGCGGGAAGAACTTTTATTTATTAAAATAAAGTAACAAAAAATTTACAATAATTATACTGAATATTACATCAAATTACAACAACCACTAAATCACAGAACAACATGCTGTAAACATCATAAAATTCTGTAGAAAATGTGAATTTTTCAGACATCGTCCTTGGCAGAGAGCGCTAAACTTCTGAAGCTCCAGACCCATCTCCTAGGCCCAGTAGTTTAACAGATAATCATTTTTTAAATGACTGTTTATCAGTTACCGTTCAGTATTTCGATGGAAATTTGCTCTCCAGCTTCAGCAATGAAGATGCCTCAGCATACAAGGTTTAAGACCTGAAATGTTAATTTAGTGTTATTAATATTTGTAGTTGCAAAAATGGTAAACTTTTGAACAACTGGAACCTGGCGTTTACAGGAGTTTATGGAGTCCAAGCATCTACAATTTTTGTTTCTGATTAACCATTTGGTTCCGTTCGTCTTGTCTTTTTTGAACTATGAAATTCAGATCTTCCACTTAATTATTGTACTCTGGACATTATCTGTTCTATTCTGCAGTGCACTAACATTGTCGTGGATAAAAATAGTCTTATTACCTAATAAATTAACAAACAAATTTGGTTAACGAAATGCAATATAAACCTTAATAATTAAAGGCCATCTATTCCTCAATAATAACTATTTGCTGAGGATAATTGGTCTGAGTTTGACATATTTAGGATTATATCCCTTCTCTTGTCTCGTTGAAACAGTACTCAATTTGTATGTTTTCAAGAATGATTGTCCATTTACAAGTCGTCCACTTATTGTCATAAAAGATCCTATCTGATTTGTTGATTGGGCATTGACGTCATTATTGGTCACAGTATCGGGTAATTAAATCTACGGCTCGGAATGGGTACCATTCTAAAACAGAGAGAACTTATATGACATGTTGAAAAATTCAAATCATACAGCATGACTAATTGCAAAGCTGCAAAGATACTTTTTTATAGCTGTCAAACCACATAAAATTCGATATAAAAAGATAAATACATTTATCTGCAGAAAAAGCACCTACATTTGTAGATACAATACGTTAGCATGAGCCGAATTTTCTACCTGTTATAGCTACTGTATATCACTAACTCTAGGTGCAGCACTGAGCAGGTGATCTACACAATAACTGGTTTCTTGTACGTAGAAAAACTTACCAGTACTTCCGGTACCAGTAGAAAAATGTTTACAATTTTTTTTATCCGCCCAATGGCGCACCCAACGTTTGTTGATATTGCTACCTGTTATATTAGAGTTTAACACAACCATAAACTGACAACATTAGGATGGTTGATATCATGAAGATAGGAGTTTGGGTGTCCGGCAAACCATTCAAAATGGAGGAATTCATATTTTAGAAAAAACTCAGACTTGAGGATGTTCGCGTTTCAGTTTAAAAATAAAAGAAAAATTCCAAATTAATGTAATTAATATTACACAGAATGTGTAAAATAAATAGGGTCAGCGTGCTCTTTTATGAGCATTGGATAAAACCAAACGAACAAGGGGGGAGTAAAGCAAAATCAAATAACAAGACGAAAAGAATCAGAAAAAAATACAAGATCCCCCTCATGAACCTACTTCCGAGTAAAAATATTACAATTATAAATGGAAACAAATCTATATGCGTGTAGATTGGTATAAGATAAAGTTTATATAGAGTTCGTTTCGTTGTAGCTAGACGGCAAAGAAAGCTATTAATTGCTTGAAGACTATTTATGCAGAATTTGATTGCTTTTATTATTGTCGTTTGTATTTTCGATCAATCTGCGAATTCAGTATTGCTCTTTTAGTTTGAACAGCATTGAGTATACAAATGACATTCAATCAGACAAAAATATGCCTAAGTTGCATGTTTCCCACTTTATTGTGACTGATTTTATTACTTTTCACGTTATTAACATGTCCACAGAAAATAACTTTATCGTAAAATTCCGAATGATATTGCTTTTCGATAAAGAAAATTCACATTTGTGTCGCTTAGCTGCAAAATTGCACATCTTCGAACTCCAGTAAGATGCACACTTTTTTCTTCCATTGTGATGTAAAATGTCAAATTTAGTAATTTTATTTGATATTTCATTTAGTAATAGTCTATTATTTGAAGTAAAGTAATATGCAATTATAATCAAGATAATCTCTTCTTGTCTCTTCCTCATCCAATCTAATCCTGACATTTTCTCAGATACGTGTCTACATTAACTTCCGGTAGGACATGACAATACATGACACGTTGTTCCCGATACAATCTCCCTGACAGGAAAGCAGTGTTTCAGGGCATTCAGAGTTCGTTGGATAGTCATACATGTCTTTATGTCAATGTTGATTGGTTTTATCTGCAATAGAAATTGTAACTGTCAAAATGTCATAGTCATTTTCCTTTGCATTCTGCTCAAGGTCAAACAGGTTATAGGGAATTATGTTGTATATTGTTGCTTTATTAAGCATGTTTCCAAAAATGTCCTTTTATACTATTTTATTAAATGCAGATCATGTTCCGATGCTTTGCTTACGAGGATCTGTCAAAACTCTATTCTAATATTTTCTTGTTAGTCTTTTCCGGAATTCTTTGTAATTGTCATGGATGGGAATACATTGCATCTTCAAGTTTTAAAGACAGCAATTCCATTGGTTGACATAAAGGTAATCAAAACAGTAGTAAACAGAAGAATTGCCAGGTCCTGTAGCAACGCGTTGACGCAGGTGTCATTTTAAATTTGAATCTTAATCAGTCTTACTTTTAGTTGTTTGTATTTTATTTTGGATCTTTTCTTGCAATGGTATTTTCAACAAAAAGCTTCAGGTCCAAAACGGAAAAATAGAATGACATTGAGCGCGCACATGTTTCTTCCGGGTTTCACCAGTGGTTATAGTGTCTTGCATGTTTCTTATTCTACGGTATAATAATCCCGATACCAGAGGGAAGTCAAAAGTATTAATGATAAATGAAGTAAACTCTATATCATTTAATATCAAACAGCTTCATCAAGTTGTTTCTTTTTCTGAGAATTCAGAGTATAATTGATTGCTTTAACTTAATTAAATTGACAAATTGTATCTGTTATCATTACATAACCACAAACCGTTTGTTAATCACAAACATTTGCTTAATCTTGAAACAGATATATTATGTATTTCTTACTTCCCTAAAGCAGACAAGGATTGCTTACCCTTCCGGACCATCTGTGTTCACTCCGATTTTTGTAAGAGTGTGTATTGCTTATTTTTAGGTTTTTGTATGGTATAAGACTTGTTCGTTGTGTTGGCGATGTTGCCATAACTACCGACTTGTCCACTTTTGTCTGACCTTTCTGTTTTTTCTAGCTTCCCCTTTAATTATTTTAATGTTATCTGTGGGTTCTCAATATACCATATCAGAAATCGTGCAACGAAATTCTGGGAACGTAATTGTTCTGATTGATTTTCATTGGTAAAGACATAATTTACGTGGGCGCTGAGATTACGCATCGATTATAATTTTTTCTTGAAGAAGTAAAAGTGTATTTGGTAAAATTTAGGTATATCTGCTCCCTTATTATTATTTCTGCTTCAAGTTGAAACCTCATTTGTCGATAAAAACATAATTTTGTATTTAGATTTGAAAAAAAAATTCTACCGCAAATTTAGGATGGTCACTGCTCATTTTCAGCCATTTTGGTCAGATTATCGAACTCCTCTGGTTTTTTCCATTTCATAGCATTACCATTTCCAGTGACCTTTATTTTTCTTTTCATAATTTCATTAAAGACACTTAAAATGTCATCTGAAAAGTTTTTTTTCAGAATTTTTTGATTTTTCTTTCTGTGTTTCAATGGAAATAACCTACTAATTCAAAACCTATGAGAAATCAATAGAAATCCTTTTCCCGCAAAATTGATCTCAAAAACAAGCACACTGACCCATATTTTTTTTATTTTGTTCAAATGTGAAAGATCTTCAAAGCAATTATCAGATTTTGAAAATCTTGTTATTTTTAATATCAGAAGCAAAGTCCTTAAACATAGAGAAATAAATGATATTTTATCTCAATAGGACATATCTCTATCACAAAAATAACAAAGTCACTAGGAAACATGTGAATTGGAATATTGAAATTTTAAAATCTATTCAGTTTGAAGAGCCCCATGATGTTTTTAAGCTGTTTGTGAACATATCAAAGTGCTGTTAAAAATATAAATCCAGTTCTAGGTAAAATGACTTTGGCATGCCAGAGCCACCTTGTGCCATAGCGATATTATAATATGATTCTTAAAGATTCCCTGCACATGAAAGCAGCCTCATTCTAAATGAACTGGCTATTTTAAATCAATTCTCATTAATAGATAAATCAAATCTTATAAAATGAACATTTTCAGAAATTGGCTTACTTAGCAACACATTCGAGTGAAATTGACATTTTTACAAATATAATCTGATTTTCTTCTTGTTGCATAATATTTCTCTCATGTCGTAATTTATTTTAAAGTACATGTTTTCTCCTGTTGTGTAAGATTGCATGCAAAGAAACTTTTCATGAGTTTGTTCCTAATTTTTTTTCAAGCAAGACCACTTACGAAGCAAACAGAATACAAAACATTATATGTTCTGATTGTATTTAATGTTACATTACGCAAGACTAATATAGAACTTTATTCAAATTTCTGATTTAATTTGTTGATAATCCCTTAACATTTCTTTGCCGATTTCACAACGATAGCATTGTAAAACCTCTATAGATTTGTAGATTTGGTGCGGGTCTTGTTATTTGCAACATATATCTTGTTTTTATAATAACAAAGATGCAGAAAAAAGAAAATTTCGTTGCTATTTTACTGGAACAGTTCCAAAATGGCTGCATTTTCGGTCTGCTATATCCAAAAAAACAAATGCATATATATAAACAAAAAGGGCGTTTAGTCTCCCAGAATATATTGCTCAATTTTAGCATCATCATAAATTACTCCTAAGGCTTGTTTAATAAGAAATATGTTCACAGAATGTGCTGCATTTCTGTTTCTATAATATCTATAAGTTACGGAGTTTCATTAAACTCTAACAAAAGTTCACATCAAAAAGATAAACATATTGTGTATTGCCATACGAAATAAAATATGAAAATGTGACCCATTAATAATATAAAACATATTAAGTCACATCTGGTTAGCAAAACCACAGTTCTCAATAAATGCTGCACATGGAATACTGATTTTTTTCGGAACAACTAATTCCACTTCAGTTTGTATGGGCGTTCGTGTGATTTAAACTTTGATATGCTTTTTGATGCTATATTTTTCGGATTGTGAGCTTTGGACACCGTCTCAGTTATTCAGATTTGGGATGAATTAACTGTTATGAGAATAATATTTTTAGGAACAAGACAAAAAGACTACAATAAGTTGAAACAATGCGTCAACATTTTAAAGTGATTTTCTGATATTTATATAAAAAGATACGACATTTTTAATATAAATTTGGTCTTTTGTTTTCAATGTCACCACGGGTAACTTAGTATAACCTGGTGTAATGTATATTGACTTTATAATGAAATTATCTATTCAGGAAATTCCAATTCTGTACTTCAGTTATTGTAACCGTAGAAGAGACTAATTCTTATGAGATTATTTAATTCTTCAGGGACTCTTTAAGAATTACGAATCGCCGAGAAGATCTTCAGAACAATATAAAATAAAAGATAAAACATTTTAATGGAGATTGATCTGGAAGAGTTTATATCATTTGAATAACAAATCGAGTTTATATTTCAAATCCTTTGATTGAAAGATTCGTTATCGTTCAAAGGAATTTAAACGTTTCAAGAATGCTAATATTGATGTGTGTTCTGAGCAGAAGACGTTGCTCGATAAACAAGTTGGTTGCATGGTATTCCCATTAACATTTATACAAGCTGTGTTTCAGCTCTACATCTGACGAACGCAGTTCTGTTTCTTCCAATCATTCTAACATCCCTCCTTTCAACTACATGAACTAGATAACACAGAACGGATGGGTGCCATTAAAACGTTTCTATAGAAATAAATACAAAAACTGTAAATAGAGACAGAACTTTGAACTAGTATACTGAAAGGGATGGCGTTACAAAACCTCTTTGTCGCATTGTTGTTTGACTTTGAATCATTAACCACCAACAAATTCATCTGACACCTGTCTGGTACCTTTATAAAGAACAGAGATCGACAATTTTGTTCTTCCATCAGTCGCGCATCATTTAGTGCCTACTGTCTATTATATGGGTTTAAGGAAAGGTGCTGAAACGATATTGTTAACATTTAGTTCATTGCTACATTCAAGTGTTCTATAAAGGTTCGTCTCAGACCATTATTTTCTAAAATTAACCTGGCGTTCGTACTATTAACACTCAAGGATTTGTTCTCGACGGCGACATGGGCGTACTGCAGATTGGCGATAAAGAAAAGATTTCTCCAAAAATTTTAATGGTGATTCTGGCTGGTTTTCTTTTCTGTAATTTCCTCCCGTCCAATGTACATGTATAGTGTGTATTATATACATACATGATAGAATGTTTGATTGGTACTTTTAACTTTTATATTTCGGTATACTTTTAACCTTTACATTTCGGTATACTTTTAACTTTTACATTTCGGTATACTTTTAACAATGTTTTTTATGTTAATTAACCGGGATTTTTCAATTTTCTTCTAAAGTTAGGCACTATTTACCACACACTCGGTTTTCAAGTATGCAATAATATTATATTTCGCTTTCTATTTCCATAAAAAATGCCATTTCAATGTGTCATTTATGTTCGATTTAAATATCAATATGGCGTGATAGTTTAAAATCTTGTAAAGGTCCTTCAAACGACCGCGTTTTCTTTGATGTTCCTTCGTATATCTTTGTTTTCATGCTAAATAACTATAATTTACATTACATAATTACTAGAATTTATCAAAATTGAAAACCTTATTAATGACATCAAATGCAGTCAAATAGATATACGGGGTAATTAAACATCCGAAGTTTCTTTGAGGGAAGAAGCAGTTATACTTTAAATCGGATTAAGCCAATGCGAATTATCATCACTGCAAATTACAGTCGTGTGAACTTTTTATTACAAATTCACCCTTTTTATGCTTTGTCAAAAATGTAATGTTTTAGCTTCGGTTACAAAGAAACAACTACAAATTAAGAATGCTCATTCATTTAATTAGCGGACCCGACCCTATGAGACCCATATCTCTTCTCACCCTTGCCCTCAACCCAACCCTAACCCTACCTAAACCCTAACCAAAGCGCTAACCCTTACCCTAAACAATGTATCACATAATCAAACCCTAACCATACACAATATCCTAATCCTTAAGTACTGGTTTCCCTAAATTAAATGATGGCCAAAGAACCAATCAAATAGAAGATGTGTCAGCCGTCCACCAAATAACAGCCGACATTAAACTACATGTTACATTATAGTTTTCAATAATGAGTCCATACCATAACGGAAGCTGTAAAAGGTCCCCAAAATGTAAAATGTGAAACTATTCATAAAACACAACAGTCGACCTACTAGTTGTCTATGGAAAAAAGGAGAAAGAATTACAGTAACCATTTTCAGGATTAAAAAAACCTTCAGAATTATAGGAAAAGTTCAGTTCGATATGATTTATGAATCGAGGTTAGTTTTTTTTTTTAAATCCAAATTCGTATATATTCTCAAAAACCAAGAGCTACATTTATTGCGATTTTTGTAGATTCTGTAACCAAATCCTTTTTCTTATTAAATTTAAAGAACCTATAATTTATACCTTTCCGACACAACACAAAGAAATAGGTCTTTGGCTTGTTTTTTTCTAATATTCTTCTTTCACTGATCAAATTAAGTAACGACACTAATAGAATTATACAACCTCCTTACAGATATGACTTTATCATGGACTTTAAACATTTGTTTTTCCAGAGGGAAATAAAAGATATAATTCGATTAGTCGATACTAATTTATTTTACAGTAAATAGGAGGAATAACTCATCCACTGTAAATTAAAGAATTAGGTTCCTACACAGAATGCTTTCCCCATCTGTTATGTAACTGCTATATGTAAATTGGGTATTATAGTATAATTGTAGAAATTATCTTGTCGAATTATATTTATTCTGATTCTGGAGATAAACTGTTTTTACGCTGATTGTGTTTAGCATTCTATGTACTGTGGCATATTAAACATATTCAATCCGCGTGTGCTATCATATCTAGCTGTCAATTTTTTTAAAATATTTCCATGTTTGGTTTAGGGTCTTTACGGTAGCGTGATGGTCAGTTTGTAGTTTGAGAGCTTCAATATACCGACCTTGGACAGGTGAGCTACCTGAGTCGTAAGTCGATTTCATGATAATTTTTGTATTTTACAAACCAGAGGTGAACTTACACCATATAGATGATAGGCTCTACAATGATTTGTACAGGTAATTTCAAATCTACTTCCAATAAAGCACATGCATTTTTTTCTTTCCGGAGCAGCTGAGCGGGTTTGTATTGCTGAATCTTTACGTTTCTGTAGTGTTTGGTATGTTGCTGAATCTTTAGGTTTCTGTAGTGTCTGGTGTGTTGCTGATCTTTAGGTTTCTTTAGTGTTTAGTGTGTCGCTGAATCTTTAGGTTTTTGTAGTGTCTGGTGTGTTCCTGAATCTTAAGTTTTTTAGTGTTTGGTGTGTTGCTAAATCTTAAGGTTTTTGAGGTGTCTGGTGTGTTGCTGAATCTTTAGGTTTCTTCAGTGTTTGGTGTGTTGCTGAATCGTTAGGTTTCTGTAGTGTTTGGTGTGTTGCTGAATCGTTAGGTTTCTGTAGTGTTTGGTGTGTTGCTGAAGTTTTAGGTTTCTGTAGTGTTTGTTGGTTGCTTAATCTTTAGGTTTCTGTAGTGTTTAGTGTGTTTCTGAATCGTTAGGTTTATGTAGTGTTTGGTGTGTTGCTGAATCTTTAGGTTTTTGCTGTGGCTTGTTGTTGCTGTATCTTTAGGTTTCTGTATTGTTTGCTCTGTTG